>JAGDYQ010000118.1:382271-418064 GCA_021962125.1 Bulinus truncatus
TATTTGTGCCAATGATTATTTGTGCCGATAATTATTTGTGCCGATAACTATTTGTGCCAATAATTATTTGTGCCGATAACTATTTGTGCCAATAATTATTTGTGCCGATAACTATTTGTGCCAATAAATATTTGTGCCGATAACTATTTGTGCCAATAATTATTTGTGCCGATAATTATTTTTGCCGATAACTATTTGCGCCAATAATTATTTGTGCCGATAACTGTTTGTGCCATTAATTATTTGTGCCGATAACTATTTGTGCCAATAATTATTTGTGCCGATAACTATTTGCGCCAATACTTATTTGTGCCAATAATTATTTGTGCCAATAACTATTTGTGCCAATAACTATTTGTGCCAATAACTATTTGTGCCAATAACTATTTGTACCAATAATTATTTGTGCCAATAACTATTTGTGCCAATAACTATTTGTGCCAATAACTATTTGTGCCAATAATTATTTGTGCCAATAACTATTTGTGCCAATAACTATTTGTGCCAATAACTATTTGTGCCAATAATTATTTGTCATATAAAAATAGAAATAATAAAAAGAGAACCTATTTGTATGCGACGACGTAGTTCGGCATCTATACACCTCTTCTTACACGGACCCACCTCTTACACACTTCAATGACCCCCCTCTCTATCTCACCACCCCCTATCCTTACCCTCTGTAACGATAAATGGCGAAACGGAGAGGGGGGTACCTCGATAATGTAAATAAATCTAAAATACCTGCACACGAACTATAATTGTTATGAGCGAAAAAGAAAACAAGCAATTAAGCCTGTTCCATTCTGGACACAGGACGTGTTGGCGCATTTTCGTGTTATGTATCAGTACGTTTGTTAGCTTTCAGTAAATATTTGTACATTTTGGAAATGTTTATAAATTCAATTGTGTAATGCATATATCTGTAAAAAAAAATTATAAAGACGTTTCTTTATATTTGAAAAAAAAATATTGTCTCTTAAATCTAACTACAAGTGGTTTGTGGTTACTGAAATAGGACCCATAATTGAAAACATTCGAAATTATAGTCATTTAATCGTCCGAAAACTCCGTCAATTGTTGCATAGCTCTGATACTTTCAATTAAACTCAGAACACAAGCTTACTATTTCATTTGATGAGTTTCTTAATAAATCTTGGTGAAACCTCATGCTGCAGTATTTCGCACCAAATAAATGGGTTATTGAACGTACAAGGTGTTTATATAATATATAAGCCCCTTAGGAGCCCTGAAGCCCGGCCCTCAGAGGTCCTATCGCAAAATGGACTTTTGATGTACACTTGGCAGGACAAGACCTACAAAATGATATATACATCATGGGTCTAGGACTTATGGTTGTTGAGATATAGGCGCTCTTTATTAATATAGCTTATATAGCAAAAACGGTACTAAGCCCCCTTTTACGGCCCTCAGAGGTCAGATCGCGAAATGGAAAAAAGTCATTTCTTGGCAGGCTAAAACCTAAAACCATTTTTTTTAGAAAATGCTCTAAAAATAGGTTTGATTGGAAATTGAATACTTGTACAACGTAAATAAGTGTAATAATGAAGGGACAATAAAACATCGGCGAAGTTATCAACAAAGAAGCTAAAATAATGTGGCGAAGCAAGCAGAGGAATAAAGAGATTTGAAGAGACCGGTAGAGGGAAAGGGGGGGGGGTTAGTTTTGCCAAATGTACATCTGTTTTAAATGTCAGATTTTAGTTGAGAAAATGCTAGATTTTTTTTTGTTCAAATGCTTTTAAAAAAGTGACAAAAGTCTTTTTTATTTACTAACTGTGAACCTTGGGATATTTTCAGGGATTTGGTGAAAGTCCCGCAAGTCCACCCAGGTTTAAATGGGTATCTCAGTGCTCGATTTAAGAAAAAAAAAACCAGTGCCGGGGATGAAAAAAAATAATTCTGCAGAGCCGGGGACAAATGTCTATTATTTCACCCCCCGGCTGGGATATATATATATATATATATATATATATATATATATATATATATATATATATATATTATTATTAACTAAAGCAGAGCCGGGGATGACAGTTCTCATTGCCCGGGGATATCCCTGGCATCCCCGGCGGTAAATCCGAGCCCTGGGTATCTGACTTGTAAGTTTCGGAAGTAAAGTCGACTAGCCGTGGTGCGAGCCACACTATCCAATTTATATGCGGAGGTTACAGATGAATTCTGCGCTTTATCTGCCCCGATGAGCCCTTTGGGGCTTAAAGGAATTTAACATTACTTTTCATTCTTTGATTCATCATGTTTTTCTACCAGAATCGTTGAAAGTACCTTTTTATTTTTCATTCTCTCTCCCCCCCCCCGCACGTCCGAATAAAAGAGCTATATTAGCAACTGTCAAGATTGAACAATCTACAAAGTAGGTACAAAACTCCAGTCCGACTATATCAAACCCCCCTAATAAAATATAACCAGCAGAATACGAGAGAGGGAAGGAGGGAAGGAGAGAGAGAGAGAGAGAGAGAAAGCGAGAGAGACAGAGAGAGAGACAGAAACAAAGAGAGAGAGGCATAGAGAGAGAGACATAGAGAGACATAGAGAGACATAGAGAGAGAGACAGAGAGAGAGAGAGAGTGAGAGAGACAGAGAGAGACAGAGAGAGAGAGAGAGACAGAAACAGAGAGAGACAGAGAGAGAGAGAGTGAGAGAGACAGAGAGAGACAGAAACAGAGAGAGAGAGACAGAGAGAGAGACAAACAGAGAGAGAGAGAGACAGTGAGAGAGACAGAGAGACAGAGAGAGAGACAGAAACAGAGAGAGAGACAGAAACAGAGAGAGAGACAGAGAGAGAGAGAGAGAGTGAGAGAGACAGAGAGAGAGAGACAGAAAAAGAGAGAGAGAGAGAGCGAGAGAGACAGAGATAGAGATAGAGAAAGAGGAGAGAGTGATAAAAGCTGACATAAAATATGTATTGGTCTAGACGTAGCTGACAGACTGGAGGGCAGAAGGGTCAGATCGGGACACATTCCATTTACTCAGCAATGGTCCGACACTGACCAATACATGTGTGCTCTCAATCTCAGGGGCGTAAACCGAAAAAGACCGCAGCAGGTATACCTTTATCTCATGATAGAGTTGTGGGTAGTTTAAACAAGACAATGATAAAATAAAAAAAAAAAACAACATTCTACGAGCACAGTTTGGTAGTACACCGCCATCTAGTAGTCCTGGAACACTCCTATTAGATAGTATTACAATAGAGACTGCCGTGGTTAATAGTAGGTAGTTTGGCAATGCTTGGATTTAGATGTAAATGTATATGTTTTGTCAGTTTTCTTATTTATTGTCCAAAAAAAAAGTCAAAACTAGATACCAATTTTTGATGCTAGATTAAAAAAAAATGCTAAATTACAATTTGAATTAAAAATGCTAAATTGGCGACTATATATATATTGTCAGATAAACATATATATCCTTATTAAGCTAGTTTTGTGGTTTCCGTGTTTCAGTGGTGGCTTGACCAAATTTCGACTGGCATACTAACATAAAGACAATTAGATAGAAAGGCAGATACTCTGACAATACAATATACCAAAATGTCGCAACTCAGATATTAACTTTTCACAAAATAAACTAGCAAGAATAGTTTCTAAACAAGAGGAATAATGATTTCTTCAAATGAAGAGCAATAAAATGTAGTCATAAAATGCATAGTTTGGCAATCTTTAATAACGTCTGTGGCTACATTCATTGAACAAAAGCTATCATCAAAAGGGGTTTTCCATTACTTATGTCAACAACTTAGGCGTGGGGGGAATCTGAAAAAGTTTGACAGTTTTTTACAGTTTTTTTACAGTTTTTTTTTTACAGTTTTTGATAGTTTTTTATTTTGTGCATTCTCATCTGTAAACATCTGTATATTAAAATGCATGTGTTATTTTTAAAAGTGGTTATGTCGTGTTATATTTGGAACGTAGGCGAGATACGACAGTGTTATTTTTTTAAAGAGTCTAATAGCATAGCTAACAGAGTTGATATCAACCTTTTCATATGTTATATCAAGTCATGCAATGAAATACCAAGTGTAACAGATTTATCTACACTGTGACATTTTACTGGATACGATCATTTTAAGGAGAGCTGTATACTAAATGGAGCATCACTTATGAGGGAAATATGAGAGATATTTAATGATTGTTCATTGTCGATACTGTTACAGACTTTCTAATCACTTGAACTTCCTTTATGCAGTCCTAAGCTTTTAATGGTATCCATTACTGTTCCATTTAATTTCTGCATTCCGGGGTGAAAGCACTGCACTCTATTAAAATTTACTTGTTTCGACATCAATTTCATTTAGCAAAAATTGAAAAAAAAAATCTGCTACGCTTTTCGATTTTTTTTCAATTTTGATTTACATGGAACATTGGTTTCGAGCTCCTATCTCTTTATCTGCTCCTCACAATGACCTGACTTTGATAAGGAAATTGAATAATTGAAAAATATTTGACAAAGAAGCCGCTAAATCTGCCTTTAAAACCATTGCAAGACATTTATGGTATTTAACTGAAGACCTGGCGAGTCTCTCTTTTTTCAGCAAGGATGTTGATAACTAAATTAAACAAAAAATGTTGCTTGCACTTGAAAAGCCAGTCAAAAAACAAAAACAGTTAAAAAGGCTTGAAGGCAAAGTATTAATGGATAAAATTGTAAGCATGAACTTAGATGACTTTGTAACAGAGAGATTAAAATATGTATTTGAAGTGCTTGGAATAAATTGGGCATTTATTAATGAAAATCACACAGACATGTGGAGTACAGCAACCGAATACCAGGAAACACATCAAATTGTTAATTCTATAAAAGTTGTAAATGATACAGCAGAAAGAGGGGTGAAACTCATTTCAGATTATGCAAAAGTTTTGACGAAAGATGAAACTCAATTGCAATATATTTTGCAAACCGTGGAAGAACATCGACGTCAAATTCCAGATATGCGAAAGTTTACAATTGTTAAGGCATTAATGAAAACAAACGAACAATCAACAAGTGAAGTATTCTGAAATCAAAAATTGTATAAAATCATATAAATAACACTTAATTTGAAAATATACTTATAATTAAAACTTTGTTTTACGAAAAAATGGAAATACAAATGCGTTCTTTTTATTTTTGTTGACCATTAAATCTGATAAAGTTCATTGAGCAACCCCTAAATATAAAAATATCTTAATAATATTTTGAGGAGTTTATTATTTAATTAAAAGAACGCAATTAAAGGTTGAGAGTTCAATTTCGAGCACTTTGATTTTTTTGTCACCCTAATATATATATATATATATTGGTCTGTTGGTCGTTTACAATTCATTTGTCCATTGCAGTAATCTGCTGTTGATTAGACCATCTCCATATTCTTAGAGCTTATTTTTCAGTGATCGGTAACCGGTGTTTACAGGACCTTTTAGTGGCCAGCATTACGCAACATTTATATCATATAATATTATAATACACGAATTATAACATTACGCAACATTTATATCATATAATATTATAATACACGAATTATTTAAACCTTACAATATAACTTATAATGTTATTGCAGTGATGATTGTTAATAATAATTTCACTTTAGCACATTATACGGACTTCTAGTTGCAGCTTGTGGTGCAGATGAAAAGATTCTGGCTCCTGGAGCTTATCACCGGGCCCGGTGGATGGCAAAACTGATTTACAGCCTTAAGATATTGATTTTGCGCACTCAGTTTCAACTTACTGCACGTGAATTATCACTGGGTCACTTCAACACCTTCATACTTAAGGTCTACCTGAATTCGTGGTTTACTTTACCATGTGCTACATCTGCTCCCCGTAGAGATATGCAGCAACTTCAACATTTGGAGAACTACAAGGAAACAAGTGACACCGTTGCCAAAGCAGCAATAAAATCATTATCTGGACACTTGTGGTACTTGACTGAAATTCTGGTAGGTTTTGCATTTTTTGACAATGATGTTTCATCTGAAAGAAGTTAGTCATGGTTGCAGCACTTAACAACATAACAACAGATCATCCTCACAGAATAGCCTTCTTTCCAACATTACAACAAAATAAACTTTCTGATTTTGTATCGCAACACACCAGGAAACTTTTCACAGCTTTGAACATACCACAAGATTTTCTGACCACGAATCCAGACACATGGGCCACTGATAACAATTACATTGTTGGCCAGAAGAAAGTTGCGAGTTTGAAAGTCGTCAATGATGCAGCAGAGCGTGGAATGGCCCTGAGTCAAGTATTCAATGGAGTGAGTACTAACCAATCAAGATGAACAGAAAAAGTAGTAGTTTACAAGTAGTTTCCTAATGCTAACAAGTCCACCCTAACGGTCCCAGCCGCAGCTAAAATATCAAATCTTGGACTTGAAGACATGCAATTAGTGAATAGTGATCTTTCAGTCTGAACTATGTTGAATTGACTCTTTATGTTTATTAGCTGAAGGTTCTGAAAGTTACTATTCTGGTGCTATGTACAAAACAGTTGTTTGTTCTCTTTTACAGCAAAATGTGTCTTCAAATAACTTTTGATTTTTTTGTGTTACAGCAGGATTACCGATTACCGTATGGTAATGTCGCAAAACACTGATTATTGCAAAACTTTTACACTGTTGAGCTACCAATAAATATTATCAGAATACATTCAAATTTTGCTTATTTATTCTTATAACATTACTAACACATTTTGGGGATGGCAGGATAAAAACTAAGAATTTTTTTTTGAGTGGCACCCTAATATATATATATATATATATATATATATATATATATATATATATATATATATATGTATATACGTTTTGATTAAGTCAGTGTTGGTTATTGTACACACAACCGACTTAAGTTGTTCTGTATTCGTCTGTCACGTGGCTGTACACAAATAAATTTTTTACCTCACGCATTAAGTGCAAGACTTAGATTACTCAAAGACAACGACCGCCACATAGTCTACCTGTTATCTTAAGCGAAACATTATTAGTTAAACCTGAGGATTTAGTAATATTTTCATCGTATCTTAGCATTACGTATTAATTTTTTCGTCAAACCTAAGGATTATTTCATTAAAATTTTTGTTAAATTTAGATATAATTTCATTCAATTGTTTGGTTAAATCGGAGAATTAATTGATTAAAATCAAAGATATTGATTGTTTTTCTATTATGTACTACTGGATGTGTTGGCAAAATGCTAATTTTACTTTGATTTCTCTTCCGTATATTCTATTCTGTCTTGTTTACAGTTATAAGCACAGAAATTTTCCCTTTGACAAGTTTCAGGTGCATGTTTTAATTTTTATAATTTTCTTTTCTTCCCCAGTTTCGGTTTTTTCGTTTCCGTTGAAGAGCTGCAGTACTGACAACCAAATCTTATTTGTGATAGACTGTCGTCATGAGGTCAGAGAACAAATAGTTTTCATCAACCAGACAGTTGACTATCTTCGTTATTACAGAAACTGGACGTTAGTCAATGTTTCCTTCATGACTTACGAAGATAAAGAACCAACTAGTCCTGAAGTGTTGACAGCAAACATCACAGAGAAGGCAAATGAAGAATCGAATCAATGCAACGGCACGATTTCTGTTAATGAGCTGTTTCTCAATACTAATTTAGCTATAAGGATAAAACATTCTATTCTGAGACTCATTGTGATTTTTTTTAAATATAGAAGACGAAAAAATGGAGTTAACTCGAAAGATTGCGGGTAAACAAGACGATGAAAATGAAAACAATCGATTTTTCATATTAAATAAAAAGAGAGATGAATGAAATTCCATCTAATTACTTCCATTATGTCGAATCTTTCAAAGATTTGAATATTTTTAATGTGTTTCCTAAAATCTGCGACTTAAAATTCACCGAGACCAACTTGACTTTTGTTTCAAAGGAATTTCAAAAAATCATTTTACCATGTTGAATATACAAACATCATTAACAAAGAAGGAGTTGAATATTGTGACGAAATATACAACAGTTATTTGGTTTCCATAGAAACCTACGAGGAATTAGATTACTTGATAAATATGATATTGAAACAACACCTATTGTCAAATGTTTTAAAACCAGTTTATCTCCATTTAGGTCTTGTTAAGAAACCATATAGAGAAAGTTTCTGGTCATCTGGAAATCCCTTTACTTTTTATCACAACTGAGAACAACAAAAGACACCACATTGTCTGTATTTTATGTACAACATCATCGATACTTCAACATTCAAACGTAACAAAAGTATTTGGAGATATCTAAATATGATTGACTGTGATCAAATTATAACTGATACCTACATTGTCTGTGAGTATCACCAGCAACTACAGACGGAAGTAGATTTGGAATTCTCACTTTTGAATAAGCTAGACGCATTCGGTTTGGTTCCAACGACCCATGTGGTGTTTTATTCTGTCATTATCACTAACAGCAGACGTGATCTAAGTAGGTTAAATTGTACAAATGACAGATACACACCATACGAAGAAAATAATTATTTTTGCAAAAAAAACAAAAAAAACAAACCTTTTTCCATTCATACATACGTATGTAAGATCAACTTACGTGAAAAGATATGGCAATAACGTATGTTATTCTAATTGTATGTACCTCTATATACTTAACAGCGGCAGTGAAGTAAACGCAAGCATAGTGACATCCGAATCTTACTGTCATGAATATAGAAGACCTGAGTGTCCGTCAAATATAGTAAATATGCCCAAAGATTTATCTATAATTCCTTGCCAATCATATGTTGACTCTTCTCCAAAATGTCTAAAAATTGGCTATTATTTCAGTTGTAAAGACAACTCTCACCTAGAAAACTGTGAACATTTCTAATGTCCAGATGGTTTTATCAAATGTCCACGTTCGTATTGTATTCCACTTTCATATATAAAAAACTTATTTGCACGAAGCAGGAAATTATGTTCAGGGAGGATAAGTTTAGAAATTAAAGATATTTGCATCAACACACAATGTTTTAAACACTTTCCTAAAGCACAGATTTCTTACATCTGTAATGAAAACTGTTCAATGGGTTACAGCTGTATGTTGTACAGAGCTGAGGATAACTTGACGCGCATTGTACAAGAGACATCCAGCTATACAACATATCAAATTATTTGCTGCTTTTTGTTGATAGTTACTTTTATATTCCACACCTACAAATTATTGAGATTCAAGTTCAGGACTGTAAAATACAAAATGTTGACAAAGCTTTGAGACATTGGGAGAAAACACAAACTGTTATATTGGACCTTAGTAGAAATCAAATAAGTAACAGCGATGACCTAAGATCTGTAACAACAATGACTACTTTACTGTTTCTAAATCTTTCGCGTAATGTCCAGTTGAGTATAAATGACAAGTTTGAGTTTCCATACACTTTAGAAGTTATTGATCTCTCGTATACGTCTGTTGAGTCACTTCCGGAGAAAGTTTTTGGACCATTACACAGTCTACGAATGTTGGATCTGAGTTATACTAAGATACATAAATTTGAAAACATGGGATTACCGTGGTACTTTACATTGGACATATTGAACATAGAAGGTGTAATGATTACAGAGATTACTGCTGATTTCTACAAAGGGCTTACAGTAAACACCAGTCTCATGTTCAGCGATTTTAAATTGTGCTGTCCACATTCCGGTAAATGCCTCGCCCCTGATGACGCAATCTCTTCATGTAAACACTTAGTTGGGGACACATTGAAGAGAATCTTAGTTTGGGTCGTTGGTTTGTTGACTATTGCAGGCAACGGCATTGTGTTGATTTACAGAGTTGTGTGGAGCAGAGAGAAAATATTTCAAACAGCTTACGGTCTTTTTGTAACAGGTCTGGCCGTCTCAGATCTCCTTATGGTCGTCTACTTGATGATCATCGCTGTTGTTGATGTAGTCTATGCTGATGTTTACGTTGTGTACGATGAAAGCTGGAGAAAGAGTTTTCTTTGCAATTTTTCTGGCTTTTTATCAACACTCTCCAGTGAAACATCAACATTTTTAATTGGACTGATTACTTTACATTGTTTCATGAGTATCTCTTATCCATTCAGTGCAATTGATACTTCAACAAGTCATAAATGGAAAGGTTTCATTTCAACTTGGGTGGTTGGTTTCGTCGTGGCTTTAATTCCTGCAGTTGTACCTGAATGGCAAATCTATTCTTCCAACGGCTTAAGTCTGACCCTGCCTCTTAGTACCAAAGGATGTTACAAACTGCCAGGCTGGGAATTTTTCGTGGCTGTTTACGTCAAATAGGGTGTTACTATAGAATTGGTGTCTAGAATTTTTTTTCGGGGTCCAGCTATAGATATTGCTCCTCATCCTAACCCTAAACCTATTCCTAACCCTAACCCCCTAACCCTAACCCCCTAACCCTAACCCCTTACCCTAACCCCCTAACCCTAACCCCCTAACCCTAACCCCCTAACCCTAACCCCCTAACCCTAACCCCCTAACCCTAACCCCCTAACCCTAACCCCCTAACCCTAACCCCCCTAACCCTAACCCCCTCCCTAACCCTAACCCCCTAACCCTATCCCTAACCCTAACCCCCTAACCCTATCCCTAACCCTAACCCCCTAACCCTAACCCCCTAACCCTAACCCCCTAACCCTAACCCCCTAACCCTAACCCCCTAACCCTATCCCTAACCCTAACCCCCTAACCCTAACCCCCTAACCCTATCCCTAACCCTAACCCCCTAACCCTACCCCTAACCCCCTAACCCTATAGTAAGTAATAAAGGTAAGTTCCCTTAACCCTAGCGGGCCATCAGGGCAGATGAAGTGTAGAACCCATCTGTTTCTATAACCTCGGCATATGAAGGGGTTGTGTGGTTAGCACAACGCCCAGCCGCCATTACTTCCCCAACTTAAAGTCAGGTACACATTTAAAGCTGGGTAGACTTGTGGGGCGACTTTGAAACACATTTTCACCTGGAAAAATTCTCACCGAGGATTGAACCCAGGACTCTCAGGTCGACAGTCGAGTATCTACACCACTCGGCCACCCGTCCCGCTATCCCTATCCCTAACCCTAACCCCCTGACCCTAACCCTAACCCCCTAACCCTATTCCTAACCCTAACTCCCCTAACCCTATTCCTAACCCTAACCCCCTAACCCTAACCCCCTAACCCTATTCCTAACCCTAACCCCCTAACCCTATTCCTAACCCTAACCCCTAACCCTATTCCTAACCCTAACCCCCTAACCATATTTCTAATCCTAACCCCCTAACCCTACCCTTAACCCTAACCCCCTAACCATATTCCTAACCCTAACCCCCTAACACTATTCCTAACCCTAACCCCCTAACCCTATCCCTAACCCTTACCCCCTAACCATATTCCTAACCCTAACCCCGAAAAAAATATGCATCTAAGGCTGGATCCGGAAAAAAATAATACGGAGTTCCCGTTTCCTGGTCCCGTAGTCACTTCGTTCTGCGGAAGTAACAACGTAATAAAACAAAGGTTCCCTTATCTCTAATGGACCATCGGGATAGATGAAGTGTAGAATTCATCCGTTTCTGTAACATCGGGATAGGTGAAGTGTAGAATTCATCAGTTTATGTAACATCGGGATAGATGAAGTGTAGAATTCATCAGTTTATATAACATCGGGATAGATGAGGTGTAGAATTCATCAGTTTCTGTAACATCGGGATAGATGAAGTGTAGAATACATCTGTTTATGTAACATCGGGATAGATGAAGTGTAGAATTCATCAGTTTCTGTAACATCGGGATAGATGAAGTGTAGAATTGATCTGTTTATGTAACATCGGGATAGATGAAGTGTAGAATTGATCTGTTTATGTAACATCGGGATAGATGAAGTGTAGAATTGATCTGTTTATGTAACATCGGGATAGATGAAGTGTAGAATTGATCTGTTTATGTAACATCGGGATAGATGAAGTGTAGAATTGATCTGTTTATGTAACATCGGGATAGATGAAGTGTAGAATTGATCTGTTTATGTAACATCGGGATAGATGAAGTGTAGAATTCATCTGTTTATGTAACATCGGAATAGATGAAGTGTAGAATTCATCTGTTTATGTAACATCGGAATAGATGAAGTGTAGAATTCATCAGTTTATGTAACATCGGGATAGATGAAGTGTAGAATTCATCTGTTTATGTAACATCGGGATAGATGAAGTGTAGAATTGATCTGTTTATGTAACATCGGGATAGATGAAGTGTAGAATTGATCTGTTTATGTAACATCGGAATAGATGAAGTGTAGAATTGATCTGTTTATGTAACATCGGGATAGATGAAGTGTAGAATTCATCAGTTTATGTAACATCGGGATAGATGAAGTGTAGAATTCATCTGTTTATGTAACCTAGGAATATGAAAGGATTAGTGACTAGTAACACACCCAGCCCCTTTACTTCCTTATCTTAAGTCAAGTACCCGTTTAAGTCAAGTACACATCTAAGTCAGGTAAATGACTTTTACCAGGTCTTGGATTCGAACCAAGGACTCTCAGATCGACAGTCAAGCAAGCATACACACTACTAGGCAATCCGTCATAACTGGCTACAATATGGTAAAATATAAATAGCTTTATGATGTCATAGATGAATCACGTGGTTGTTGTGATAAACAACAACATACAAACAGTCAAATAGCTCTAAGGTTTATTTGCATATCAAAGTTATCAAAGAATATCAAATTGTCAAACTCGGTGACAGCCAGATTTAATAACGTCACAAACCAGATTCTGAAAAGTTGTGGTCGGATGGTCGTGCGAAAAAACGCTCGACTAGCATCTTGACGAATCCTGGATTCGATCTCCATTGAAATTTCCATCCATGACTCATTGTACTATTGACTACGGTGGTTTATTATTATTAATCTAAATCTAACATGGACTTCACAGGCCAAAGCCATGATCACTAACACTTGTCATTTAATTATTAACGTTTGACATTTGTTTGATTAAAACAGAACGACAGATTCTATAAAAGGTTCTAAATTGGTCTAAAAGTCAAGAAGATTTTTAATAACAGAGACTAAGAGCTTAATGCCAAGCAGAACATATTGTGACAGGGGAGGAAATCCCCGATTCGACTTGATGGATACAGCCATAGATATATAAGACTAGATCGCTTATGGGCTATGCATAGACATATATTGTGCGGACCATAACTTTAAAAAGAGAAGAGTACAATTCTGTATAACCTGATGACGTAGTACGCATAGAAACCTTAAGTAACCGAAATAAATAGCAGAAGACATTTTGCATTGTTTTCCTTGACAAATTTTCAAAAACTTTTTTTTTTCAATTAACTTTGAATAAAATGCCTTCGTGTTGTGTACCCGGCTGTTTGATTATATTATTACTAACCGTCAAATATAATTTTTTCGGACACATCAGTAGATTTTAAAAGCGCCAACCTCTAGCATGAATGGGGATTTTTTTTTGTATTAAAAGGAAGGAAATCTTTTTCGGTAAAAAATAAAGAACTGTACAGAATTGTACTCTTCTCTTTTTAAAGTAGGGGTCTCGAATACAACACTTTTTCGGTCTCTATTAAATAAGCATAAGCAATCTAGTCTTATATATCTATGGATACAGCTATCTTATGCTATCTACTTCCCTTAGTTTAGAAACACAGCATAGATAGAAATTCATATGAAATTTTAGTTGATTACAGCAGAATGGAACAAAGTTTGATGTGCCTAATTAATAAATTACGTATTGTCATCGAAAGCAAACAAGTATGCACAATTTCATTAAAATCGAGTGGTGGAATGTTGGTTAAAAATATTGATTACCAAATTCCATCCAGACATAAAACATACACATACAAACAGAGTCCTTGAAAATATGTTGTAAAATAAATAAAAAGAAGAATCAACAAGTTCTAAACCTAGGAGCAGTTATTTAATGGATCAAATAAGAATATAAACAATCCTACATTTACGTAATTAAAACTCTCAATTGTTACAATTGATCAACTATTTAAAGTTATGCATTTAATACACGAGATTTTTAAGACACATTCAATCAACACAGATAAAATCTGTTCTCTATTAAATAAAAAAAAACACTTGGGTGAGTTGACCAAGCCCATTTTCATTTGACATTTCTAATACGCACTTGTTACCCGACCATCTAGATGGTAGACTACTAGAAATAAACGGTCGACCAGCTAATTTTTTTTTTCTGTTTCCGGGGATTTTCGCGCAAATTGATATCTATAGGTCAGTGCAAGTATACCAATATTTTCATTAAAATAACTCTTATTTACTGCAGACGTTGATGACGTCATTTACTGTTAATAATCGGAGATATTTTTATAATGGGAAATATTTGTATAATATTTATTTTTTTGTAAATAAATACGACTTTGAATTATTTCGAATTACAAAATAAGAATATGGGCATAAAACTAAGTTAAAAGGAATAATACATAACCAAGCAATTTTTAATGATACGTTAAAGTTTTAGCTTTGTTTGAGTGATGTGCTGGCAGAGTGGATTAGGAACTGTGAGGTTGACTTACTTTTATGCAGGCTATCCAGGTTCAATTCCTGACACAGACATTTATTTATTGTTTTTTTTTTCCTGTACAAAATGCCATTTATGAAGCAGTTTTTTTTTTTTAATTTAATGTTGCCTATGGGCTATTAAGTGGTTTGTTATAGTCAGAAGCATGAAGAATAAATTAAAAAATCTGAAATGGATGTGTTTTTTTTTTTTTTTAAAGAAATAATAAATAGTAGTATATTTCTAGCAACAACTAGTTCTTTTCATTATTGAGTTCATAATAATTGAAAATTCAATTTGGAGCACCTGTTTAAATATATGACTTGAAGTACTTAAGTACATTAATTTTCCCACATTTTTTTTTTAAAGCTTATTTGCAGGAAACATCTTAATTTTATTTCAAGTCATGCAGAATAATAATTTTTTTATATTATTTATTAAAAAGTTGTGGGACGGATGGCCGAGTGGTGTAGATACTCGACTGTCGACCTGAGAGTCCTGGGTTCAATCCTCGGTGAGGCCCATGGAATTTTTCCAGGTGAAATTTGCTGCAAAGTCGTCCCACAAGTCCACCCAGCTTTTTAAATGGGTACCTGACTTTAAGCTGGGGAAGTAAAGGCGGCTGGGCATTGTGCTAACCACACAATCCCTTCATATGCCGAGGATATAGAAACAGATGAATTCTACACTTCATGTATTAATACTGAACCTTTGATTTGGCCTCTTTCCTGTAGAATAACTCTTAAATTTTCTTCCACCATGATAACATGCATATTGAATGGTGTAGTAGATTAACTCTTCTTTGAGATATCTTTTAATTCCAAATTTTCGTGCCGATACAATTGTTTTGCTATTCCGTTTATATAGAGAAATACATGATTTTTTTTCATAAGCTGCAATAGCCTTGTCCAAATCTTTCAAACAGTTAAACTTGTCACCCACTTGAATCATCTTTAACAAATGCGAAAAATTGAAACGAAAACTTGCACTGACCTATAGATATCAATTTGCCGCGAAAATCCCCGGAAACAGAAAAAAAAAAATTAGCTGGTCGACCGTTTATTTCTAGTAGTCTACCATCTAGATGGTCGGGTAACAAGTGCGTTTCTAATAAACAAAAAAACAAATATTCTCCTGTGGCTAAAAAAAATTGGTTGTTTTTAATTATTAATAGTTCTGAAAATTTAGCCCCATTAGAGAAGGTCAATATCACGGACATAGCACTCTCAAAGTTATCAGAAGTAGTAGAGTCGTCGTGAAATGAGAAACACATCTGTCAACTAGGCGGGGGGTATATAAATATTATTGGTTTTTTAATGGGAACGGGAGGGACACGTGAGGGGAGTAGGCGGGTTTTAGGAGGGGCACAGGAGAGGCACATGAGGCGCAAAGGTGTGTTGTGGGGCTATGTTTGTGTGTTGGTGTGTTGGGGTGCTATCTTTGTGTGTTGGTGTGTTGTGGGGCTATCTTTGTGTGTTAGTGTTTTGTGGGACTATGTTAGTGTGTTGGTGTGTTGTAGGGCTATGTTTGTGTGATGGTGTGTTGTGGGGTTATCTTTGTGTGTTGGTGTGTTGTGGGGCTATGTTTGTGTGTTGGTGTGTTGTGGGGCTGTCTTTGTGTGTTGATGTGATCAGGCTTGCAGAGCCGCCATTTTTTTTTCGGCTCCGGCTCCAGCTCCCACAAATTTGACGGCTCCGGCTCCCTATTAAGATAGTATCACACGAGACAAAAATTTTTGTAATTGCTCCACGCTAACATCCCGCTGATAAAAAGTTAGGCAAATTTTGCCGCGTTCACCCCCATAGTCAGGAACTTGAAAAATATACGCATTGTCGGTTTTACTAAAAACAAACCATTTCAGTGCATCCAGAAACGTGTCATTATTTTCGATCGAGGTTTCACTAGTCGCCATTTTCATAAGTACTAAAAAGTTATTTCAATGATCAAATTAGCCAATAGTAAATTGATACATTATTTAAAATATTTTAAAGACTTCAGCATTTATATTTATTATTGATAAATTCAAAGTGACTATTTGGACCGGGCAGGCCCGTAGCCAGGATTATTGCATTGGGGGGTGGGGGTGGGGGGGGGGAAGAATTTTTTTCGGCCGGGGGGGGGGTGCTGAAGAACTGATTCTGGGGTGTCTGGCGGATCTAGACAACTTTGACGGGGGGGGGGGGGGGTAAGCAAAACTTTGACCCCGGCTTGGGGGGCGAAACTGTTTTCATTGTTAAAACTTGGTTTTTGAACAAAAAATATTTCGATAATTTAATGATTTATTACCTAAACTTGCGATAACCTGGGGGGGGGGGACATGCCCCCCGGCCCCTCCCCATAATTCCGCCCCTGGTGGGGTAGAAGAAATGTTCGGGGGGGGGGGGCGAAGATGGAGGTGCGAAGCGCCGAAAACTTGCGAACGGAGAGGAGGGGTTTTGGGAGGGGACCTCAGTGAGTTCCCTCCTCAAGAAATTCTTTGCAGTTCCATATCTGGAATGGTGCATTTTAGTACCAATTGCTTAGCTATTAATTAGAAATATATAATTTTAACTACGTTTCAATAATGCATGGCATGTTGCAGTTTTGTTAAAAATAATTTAAATAGTAAAGAGTTTTAATGATAAAAATTTATTGAGGCTGAGCAATTTCTGTATCCTGTTATAAATATATTGACCATTTGTTCTGCTACACAATTGTTACATAATAGATACCTGATTTATATCATCATTCTGTTGATTAAACGTACAACCCCGGGAAGAACGACAAAGATGCACGCATATAGTTAAGCTATTTGTGTGATATTTCTTATAAATATTGAAAACAAAGAACAGATCTATCAACAACAAATTGACCAGTCGCAATTATTCAATTTAAAATAAAATTAATTCTGCTAAAAAGTAAATTTGCAAATTAAATAACATCACTCAGAAATCACGGAGTTTGTACTTTATTATTTTATTATACATATGTATAAAAGTGAAGTCAGAAGTCAATATTATTTTATTAACTTATTTAAGTTGCTAGTTGTCCTCAGAAGATATCAATACTATTACAAGAATGCGAACAGGCCCACCGACAGAAATTTCGGGTGCCTGGGCGGGGGTGACACGGGCCCCAGTGCTGATATTAATATTTTCAAAAGTTGATTGGCCAGCTCAGTCCGGGCCCCTAAAACAAAATTGAACAAAATGATTGATGTTTTATAGCCGGTATTCTAAAAATTTAGCCAAAAAGCTCAAATCATGCACGGGGGGGCATCAGGTCATGAACGGGGGGGGGGATCAGCCCCCCAGCCCCTTCTGGCTAAGGGCCTGGAGTCCGATTAAATATAGCTAAGCTTAGTGCATATTTGGCACGGGTCCGAATAACAATCGAATTTTATTGGGACCTGGGTCCGAATAGCTACATCCTTATAAATTTATCTGCTCTATTTCAGATATTCTGTTTATAATAAAATTGTTAAATACATAAAGCTACCATTTTGTTTTTAGTCTATTACAAATTCGCGGTCAAATAATACACGAAATGACACGTTCTATTTGTCGTCGTTGTAAAAATTTATTTTTAAATGATTGATCCAATTATTCTATGAAATAAAACTGTTTCAACTTTATATATAACAAAATAACATGCCATTAAAAAAATTTCGGAGGGTAAACAAGATTTAAAACGAACACAAAACGATTCCCCATTAAAGATTTCTTGTGGCGATGTGCGTGTTACTGTTGTGGCGTTCGTAAAACAAGACAACATTTCAAATTGTAGGAGGCAAACAATCAAACAAACTTGTAATTTTAAAGCTAAAAAAAAATTCTGCTGTAAAAAAAACATTTGGGAGCCGTGGAGCCGCAAGATTTTTTAGGCTCCGGCTCCAGCAAAAAGTAGCGGCTCCCGGCTCCTCGGCTCCTCGGCTTCGGCTCCGGCTCCGCAAGCCTGGATGTGTTGTGGGGCTATCTTTGTGTGTTGGTGTGTTGTGGGGCTATGTTTGTGTATTGGTGTGTTGTGGGGCTATACTTTTTTGTTGGTGTGTTGTGGGACTATGTTTGTGTGTTGGTGTGTTGTGGGACTATGTTTGTGTGTTGGTGTGTTGTGGGGCTATCTTTGTGTGTTGGTGTGTTGTGGGGCTATGTTTGTGTGTTTGTGTGTTGAGGGGCTATGCTTGTGTGTTGGTGTGTTGTGGGGCTATTTTTGTGTATTGGTGTGTTGTTGGGCTATGTTTGTGTGTTGGTGTGTTGTGGGACTATATTTCTGTGTTGGTGTGATGTGGGGCTATGTAAGCTGCTTCATAATTGTAATCTAACCTCTTTCCATTATTTCGTTCGAAGTTCTACGTTACATCAGCTGAACTAGGGCCGTTAACAGTCTATACCAACTTTTGCCCATCAGATAATATATATCCAGTGCCACTGCTATGTGTTTTGGGGGCCTAAACTGAGATATAATATAGATTTTGGGGCCCTAGGAAAAATAGGCTGATGGGGGCCCTCTGAGTAACTGATTAAATAGAAATTTAAACTTCAAGTAGATCCATATGTCACCAGGGGGCCCTCAGTCAATTTTCTACTTTTCCTATCTATATTTGGACAATTTTGTTTATTTTCATTAGGTACTAACTCATTTACTAAGCCCGACGGACCCCCCCCCCTCTCCGAAATCCCGGGACGTAGGACAAGTGTTTTGTTTTACACTCTAATCGCGCCGGTGCGGGCAATTGTCATCCATTTTTTTTTCAGTTTGACAAAGTACCAAGCCACACCTTCCCCTCGGTCATGTTGCATACATAACTTTACTTCCGCTCAGTGCTTCCAGCCAATCGTTGTCTCTCACTGTTTCGCTGATGTATTGTCTCCATGGCAACTCCCTGTTTCTCATATTACTCCACCCATAGACTCATTCGGGGTTGTGAATGGAAGTTGAAATAGTTTCGTAACAATTCTCTGTGACAACTGTTCTGATTCCTTTGAGCATTACATTTTAATATAAATGAAAAAAAAATCACAAAATCGAATATAGTCAATCACAAAGACAGCTGTCTGGCACTAGCCAGCACCATATTTTTATTAAAAAAATATTTCAAATAACAGGGAAATATAACCTCAAGTAGAGAGATCACCAACAGTAAACTCCACGCATAAACTTGTATTATCAAAATGTTTTACTTGAGAACTTGATGTCTAAAGCGAGTGTTACATGTGTTGTCAAAGTAAACTGGGGAAGTAAAGAAGTTGAATTTTACTTTGAACAGGAAATTCACACAAGTTAACAAAATGTACACGACTAAGAAGCTGCAAAAGTTGACATTGTTTGTGTGTATTTATCTGAGTAAGTTATAACAAATAGGTAACAGATAAGAGCATATAACTATTTTACACTCTTTTATGAATTTAAAATAACAAAAGATAATTTTTAATTTCATTATCAGTTATTTATATTGTTAATGTTTTTTGTATTCTATTTGTAATTTATTTATAATCCACGTCGTGAATTAACATGTCCGTAGTTCTCAACCGTTGGCAAGCGTACCCCACGGGGTGCGGGAAATGTTTACGCAAGGGAACTAGTGACGTTTTATTTTCGTATAAAACAACAGTTTAAACAAGTTCGTTTATTTGCTGCTTGACTTATCACTGAAACACTGGCCCAAGTTTCGCATTAGAGAAGTAAGCGAATTACATTATGACAATAAGCACATCTTTTCGCGAAGAATAGTTTGAGGTGTCCAGCGGAAATACTTTCGCACGCTTTGAAGGTACAGTCGCGAAATAAAAGGTTGAGCACCGCCGGTCTATGTCAGCTGAAACTTCAATTGTAGCCTCGTTTTGAAAGACTAAGTGAATCTCTGGTCTATGTCAGCTGAAACTTCAATTGTAGCCTCGTTTTGAAAGACTAAGTGAATCTCTGGTCTATGTCAGCTGAAACTTCAATTGTAGCCTCGTTTTGAAAGACTAAGTGAATCTCTGGTCTATGTCAGCTGAAACTTTAATTGTAGCCTCGTTTTGAAAGACTAAGTGAATCTCTGGTCTATGTCAGCTGAAACTTCAATTGTAGCCTCGTTTTGAAAGACTAAGTGCATAAAGGGAAAAAAAGATAAATAATCGTTAAAAGATATAATTCAGCGATTGTTTGTCTATCGACAAGTGTCAAAGTTCACCTGTTTTTCACATATCGACATGTCTGTTTGTCATTGACTCTAACAGTTTATTACATCTAGATATAGATAATATGTGTGTCACGTTGACAAATTTAAATATGCCGAAAAAAAAGGTAAAATGACTACTTCATTCATAACCTCGATGTAGAACGATCTAAAAATGTAAACCATTGTTGTCTGACATATACTTTTCCCGCGGAACAGTTTTTACCGCGGAAAACAGCTTTTATCTCGGAATAGTTTTTACCGCGGATTACCTTTTACCTCGGAATAGTTATTGCAGCGAAATAGTTTGTTTTTTTTACCGCGGAGTAATTTTTAAAGGGGAATATTTTTTTTTCTGCGTGCTTGGAAGAGACTTCACGCTGCTATATGACTTACTGTCAGGCCATTATAAAACGATTTAGTATTAAAGAACGGGTATAATACACAGATCAATAAAGGTATATATTTAATTTCCTAAACAAATGGGCTAAAAATATTAACGGAAAGAATATACGTAAAGACTAAATTATTGTTCTTTGAGGTTACAATAAAATTAATTCATTTAAATATTTGTCAAACTGTATGATTATTTCATTTAAATTTTCGTTAAACTTTGGGATAATTTTATTGATTTTTTTTGGTTAAACCGTAAAATGAATTAATTAAAATTAAAGTTAATGAGTATCTTTCTATTATGTACCACTGGATGTATTACAATAGTGATTGTTTGGCAAAATACTAATTAAGCTTTTATTTTCCTTCCGTATATTTTTATTCTAAACTGAAATTTCATCTTTGACAATTTTCAAGTGAATATTTTTATTTTTATAATTTTTTTTCTCCCTTAGGTTTGGTTTTTTCGTTTCCTTTGAAGAGCTGCAGCACTGACAACCAAATCTTATTTGTGATAGACTGTCGTCATGAGGTCAGGGAGCAAATAGATTTCATCAACCAGACAGTAGACTATCTTCGTTATAACAGGAACTGGATGTTGGTCAATGTTTCCTACATGACACACGACGATAAAGAGCCAACAAGACTTGAAGTCTTGACATCAAACATCACAGAGAAGGCAAATGAAATATCAAATCAATGCAACGGCACGATTTCTGTTAATGATCTGTTTCTCAAGACTAATTTAGCTATGAGGATAAAACATTCTATTATGAGACTCAGTGTGATTTTTTTAAATATAGAAAAAGAAAAAACGGAGTTAACTCAAGAGATTGCAAATAAACAAGACGATGAACATAAAAACAAACGATTTTTTATTTTAAAAAAAAGAGAGATGAATGGAATTCAATCTAATTACTTTTATTATGTCAAATCTTTCCAAGATTTGAATATTTTTAATGTGTTTCCTAAAATCTGCGACTTAAAATGCACCGATACCAACTTTACTTTTATTTCACAGGATTTTCAAAAATCATTTTACCATGTTGAATATACAAACATCAGTCACAAAGAAGGTGTTAAATATTGTGACGAAATATACAACAGTTATTTGGTGTCCATAGAAACCTACGAGGAATTAGATTTCTTGATGTATACGATATTGAAACAACACCTACTGTCAAATGTTTTAAAACCAATTTATTTCCATTTAGGTCTTGTTAAGAAATATGGAGATAGTTTCTGGTCATCTGGCAATCCATTTACTTTTTATCACAGCTTAGGACAGCAAGTGACACCACAATGTGTGTATCTTATGTACAACACAAACATCAGCGATACTTCAACATTAAAAAATAACAAAAGTATTTGGAGATATCTAAATATGATTGACTGTGATCAAATTATAAGTGATACCTACATTGTCTGTGAGTGTCACCAGCAACTACAGACGGAAGTAGATTTGGAATTCTCACTTTTGAATAAGCCAGACACATTCGGTTTAGTTGAAATGTTCTATGTGGTGTCTTATCCTTTTATCACTGCCCTAAGCCGTAATGTACGTACGTTAAATTGTGCAGATGCCAGATACACACCATATGAAAAAAATATTTTTTTTTGCAAAAAAACAAACCTGGTTCCATCCAAATATACGTATGTCAGATCAATTTTTGTGACAAGATATGGCGATAAAGAATGTTATTCTAAATGTATATCCTTCTATACACTTAACAGTGGCAGTGAAGTAAACGCAAGCATAGTGACGTCCGAATCTTATTGTCATGAATATAGAAGACTTGAGTGTTCGTCAAATATAGTAAATATGCCCAAAGATTTATCTATAGTTCCTTGCCGATCATATGTTGACTCTTCTCCTAAATGTCTAAAGATTGGCTATTATTTCACTTGTACAGACAACTCTCACCTAGAAAACTGTGAACATTTCCAATGCCCAGATGGTTTTATCAAATGTCCACATTCCTATTGTATTCCACTTTTATCTTTAGAGTACAATGAACGTCTATGCCCAATGGGTCAAGAGAAAAACCTATTTGCACGAAGCAGGAGAATATGTTCAGCGAGGATAAGTTTAGAAATTAAAAATATTTGCATCAACACAAAATTTCATAAAAAATATCTTCACGAACCATATTTTTACCTCTGTGATGAAAACTGTCCAACTGGTTACAGCTGTATGTCGTACACAGTTGAAGATAACTTAACGCGCTATGTACAAGAGAACATCCAGCTATACAACGTATCAAATTCCTTGCTGCCTTTTGTGGATAGTTATCTATATTATCCTTACCTTCAAATTATTGAGATTAAAGTCCAGAACTGTAAAATACAAAATGTTGACAAATCTTTGAGACACTGGGAGAAAACAAAAACTGTTATATTGGGACCTCTACTTAAGAAATCAAATAAGTAACAGCGATGACCTAAGATCTGTAACAACAATGACTACTTTACTGTTCCTAAATCTTTCGCGTAATGTCCAGTTGAGTATAAATGGCAAGTTTGAGTTTCCATACACTTTAGAAGTTATTGATCTCTCGTATACGTCTGTTGAGACACTCCCGGAGAAAAGTTTTGGAGTTTTACACAGTCTACGAATGTTGGATCTGAGTTATACTAAGATACATAAATTTGAAAACATGGGCTTACCGCCTTACTTTACATTAGATATATTGAACATAGAAGGTGTAATGATGACAGAGATTACTGCTGATTTCTACAAAGGGCTTACAGTAAACACCAGTCTCATGTCCAGCGATTTTAAATTGTGTTGTCCACAGATACTTGGAAAAAATATACCTTCCGATAAATGCCACGCCCCTGATGACGCAATCTCTTCATGTAAACACATAGTTGGGGACACATTGAAGAGAATCTTAGTTTGGGTTGTTGGTTTGTTGACTATTGCAGGCAATAGCATCGTGTTGTTTTACAGAGTTGTGTGGAACAGAGAGAAAATATTTCAAACAGCTTACGGTCTTTTTGTAACAGGTCTGGCCGTCTCGGATCTCCTTATGGGTGTCTACTTGATGATCATCGCTGTTGTTGATGTAGTCTATGCTGATGTTTACGTTGTGTACGATGAAAGCTGGAGGAAGAGTATTCTTTGTAACTTTTCTGGCTTTTTATCAACACTCTCCAGTGAAACATCAACATTTTTAATTGGACTGATTACTTTGGATCGTTTCATAAGTATCTCTTATCCATTCAGTGCACATGGAACTTCTACAAGTCTTAAATGGAAAGGTTTCATTTCAACTTGGATGGTTGGTTTCGTCTTGGCTTTAATTCCTGCAGTTGTACCTGAATGGCAAATCTATTCTTCCAACGGCTTATGTCTGGCACTACCTCTTAAAACCGCAGGATCTTATCAACTTCCTGGTTGGGAATTTTCCTTGACTGTTTACGTCATCCTAAATTTTATTCTATTTTTATTTATAGCTCTAGGTCAAATTGGTATTTTTGTAAATGTTATTAAGAAGAGGAATCTACTTCCATGAGACATTATTCAGAGAGGAGAACCCAGGACATGAACATAGCCAAGAAACTTGCTTTTGATGCTGTGTCAGACTTTCTGTGTTGGTTTCCAATCGGTATAATGGGAATACTGTCTCTGATTGGTCAAGAGTTTGACAAAGAAACGTACGCATGGATGGCAGTGTTTGTACTGCCAGTAAACTCTGCCTTGAATCCAATGATATATACCATCCCAGTCATTGTAGACAGGCTCAAATTTAACACCTAAAAATAGATTGAAATTGAACAAAGTCTCTAAATCGAAATAACATTCAAATTTAAATTTAGTACCGTATATTAAAGTCAGTACATTTTAGTTAGTAAATTTAAGTAAAAAAATTAAAGTTTTGTAGATAAAGTTGATTGTTTGTGAAAAATTATTTTTTTTAACAATCAGTATTTCATTGATGTCGCAGTTATTAAAATCAATCAATATAAAACTAAATTTAAACGAGTTAATTAAAAAAAGTTCTAATTAGAAACGTCTTAATTTGTAAAAGTTTTGGCATATTCTTTTGACACATATGTGTTTGTTTTAATTAATGGTTCAAAAATGTTTTGATAAATAAGTTTCGTATTTTTTTAAAATTTTCATGTATAATCTTAAAGTTCCATAGTTAGATTTTATATCTGTTTCTTACCTATGAAATTTATTTTTTGATAATTCTTTCACTCACTGAACTATATGACAAAACACTGGATTACACAGTTTTTGTTCCTCTTGATTTTATTATTGTTTTTGATGCTGATTACCAATATATAATCAGTTTTGCTGTAGAATAGATGGTTATCAAGATATTTAAGATTTACTATATTTGTATTTTTTCTATTGTTGCAGCTTAGTTTAGCTTCAGACATATATATCCTAACTTCATAGTTAACTTGTAATCATTGATATTTAAAGATTGAATTCAAATAATAATGGCTAGTAGACAGTGCAAAAACTCTCCTGATAGCCTTTGTTATGTATATCAGTTCGAAACAAGGTTCGCGACGTATTGAAAAAGGACGAAAATACTACATGGCTTATCGCCTTTACTTCGGAGTTACACTTTTTCCTATTGCTCTTAATTAATTATAATTGATAAATCTATTACCAGTCTGTTTTTTAAACAGGGTTGTGATGATGACAGTGACAATGAGTCCTCCGATTCTGCATCAGGCGATGTAGCGGATTCAAACTACGAAGAAGATAATCCTAGGCCGCATTTTCCAAATCAAAATGAACTAAATGACTTGATTTGAGACTTAGGGTTGGCAAAGTCTGGTGCAGAGCTTCTCACATCAAGACTTGTGTCCCTCAAAATGCATTATCTTCATTCACACCTAGAAATTTTTCACGGGAATTTGGGAAGCACAAGCGAAGAGCACCTTGAACGCTTCCACCAAGACATTATGAGGATGGAGCAGAGGTATGCAAGGGCACTGGGACAGTGCTATGATGGGTGATTACCTATCTGGTCAATTGTCCAACGTGATGGTACTTGGACACAAGCGTAAATGTCGTTCTTAGCAGCATTTTTAGAGATCCAAGTTTAAACTGACTTAGCTTTTATCTATGACATTTTTAATGTATCATGATGTGAGTATGCAAATATATCATTACCCCTATCAATTTGTAGCAATTGAACATTGCTTTGTGCTAAAATGTTTCGAATAACTAGAATTTTGCAGCTAGCCTATATAAATAACTATATTGCCATTATAAAAGCTTAAATCATGAGATAGTTGATATCTTGGGAATGGTCGATGATAGAGAAAAACTAATTATAGATTTGAAATCAGCATAAAAAATCTATTAGAAACTTTAAAAAAATGCAGAGGAACAAAAACAATTTTAAAATTTGTAACCCAGTGTAATATATGTAAAAGCAATTTGGGCTCTGCGTTAAGTCGAAAGTAATGAATTAATACAACAGTATTCCAGTTTTAAAATACAATCGTGAAAAAAAATCCGAATCTGCCCGATACCAAAAATTACCTAACCTACATGTAGATCAAGCCTTAGGTGTTGTAACTCTATGCAAAGGTCTTGCAGGGTACAGCTAATAATGGATATATATATAAAGCTATAGTTAAAGATAAATATATTTGCAGGTAATATATATATATATATATATATATATATATATATATATATATATATATAAAGCTATAGTTAAAGATAAATATATTTGCAGGTAATTATTTTCTAACATTCATACAATGTGTTGATTAATTCAATATAAAGTTGTTTTTTTTTTTGGGTGACATTTAACTGTTGTTTTCGGCTTATTATCTTTATTAATTAAGCATACGGCTAAACTCAACATGGGAGGGAAGGGAGAGAGAGAGGGAAGGAAATTCAAGAGATTTATGACATGTGGCTCTCCGAGTTGTTTTTTAGCCATCTACATTGTAGGCTGCACGTGCATCTTAACACAACATTTCTAAATAATCGAAATGAACCACTAATTCAACATAGTAGGCATTTTCTTTAAAGGGCGGTCACTGATTAGAAAAATTGCTCAAATACTACTAGTGCTTTCCCTTGTTTTTTTTTGACTTGCATAGGTCTGTATACATATAATAAGAAAAGAGCGAATCAAACGTTGATTAATAAACAAAAAGAGTTGTTTTTTATTACATGAATTCTATATTCACACAGATATTTAGTTAAAAAAGAGAAAAGTATATTTACAAAGTAAATCTTTTATAATCTAAAATTAATTGCAGTGAAAAAAAATGTGTTTATTTGACATTTAAAATGTATGGCCGTCATTTCTCAAAATATGACACAGAATAAACATTTAAATTCATTATTAGCTGTACCATACAAGACCTTTGCATAAGAGTTACAACTTCTAAGGCTTGATCTGTAGGTTGAGGTAATTTTGGTATCGGGCAGATCGGATTTTTTTTCACGATTGTATTTTAAACTGGAATACTGTTGTGATAAATTCCTACTTTCGACTTAACGCAGAGCCCAAATTGCTTGTTCACCCTGTTAACAATATCCACGTGACCCCTTCTCTTAAACACTCCTTTACCAACCCCTACACCCCATCCCAACAGTTATTTTTAACATGACGTATTTAAAAATAAAGAGAGACGTGAGTTAAAAAAATAGCGGTGGTGCATCTTGAATCGTCTGCTTGAACACCTCCCCCCATCCCAACCAACTCGATAATGTATATTTGAGCGCGTTAATAATGAGTCTATTTACAAAAAAAAATGCTTTTTATATAATTCATCCCAAGAAAAATAATTCTCATTATGGGTACAGAAGCCTAACCAAAAACCCCCGACTATTAAACATAATTTGCGCACACTACTCATATAATTTAAAAATCTTACTTCATTAAAAAGAAATCACTTGCTGTGTTTAGAATTCCCCATTTTTATTCAAGAAAGATTCCTTTGATGAACAAAATGCGCACCAAACATACTCTCATTTAACATACATTGTCTCTTTTCAGTTTCTATAATTTTGAGGTTCCCCAGACTATTTTAATAGAGACGGTCGATGACGCGTTGTTGTTTTTTTTAACTCCGCAAAGGTGTGACGTAGAACTCAGACTTTTTTAAGCGATGAAAGCTTTCAACTCGTATGGTGCCGTGTATTTGTAATGTGCAGACATGTGGCTTTTATTGCCATGAACATACTTTACACCGCACTGTGTTTAGGTCTGTCGAACCACCGTCTATGTTAGCCGATTATGTATATAAGATATATATTTTCACAATGTGTGAGTTTTTTTTAAATATAAATATGTGTGCTATATAGGCCCTATGTTGAATTTTTTAATGTGTATTTAATATAAGTTTAATTATTTAGTATGTTTCTCATTTTATAAATGACCAAGACATTTTTATAATCATATTTTTTACATGCACAGGGAGGCGGTTTACATGTACATTAATTTGTATAACATTTTCATCTCTAAAATATGAAACTTTTTACGAAAATTTACTCAGATTGGATTATTTATTTGTTAATTTATTGTATGTAAAAGTTAATATAAGAAATTATGTAATCCTTTTTAGAGATAGATATTTTATACATGTTCTTGATAAGAAATTATGTAATTGTTACGTTGGCGGATAGTCCTAATGCTAATCCTGGCCACGTACAGATCGTTGTCTAGGTGTATGAGAGAGTAGATGTAGATGTTCTGGTGACAATATTTCTATTTTCACAGCTCACGTTCAGTCTCCGCTAATAAGTCAACAAAATACCGTTTTCTTTGCTGATAACACAAGTTTATCATGTAGATATGTTGACGCCAGTTCTCACATACAGTACTTCAGCTTGGTCCTACTCTTCCGCTCCAGCTCTCTCTAGTTCTCAGTCTCGCTTCTCTCTCCTCCTCTCTTCTCTCCTCCTCCTCTTCTCTCATCTCTCTGACTTACTAAAAAAACGTCACTAACTTATATACAGTACACAATTGGCTTTGGCATCGGTGATTGACTACTTCTAATTAATTCTCAGTCCAACTTACTCTACACTCGGGGTAATCTATGTGACGGGTCTGGGGGTGGCGAATCTAAACAAGGAACCTATAACACTTTCTAACTCAGCTATCCCTCGTGAGAAGATTCTGCCCCACGACTTTCGTAACGGTTCCAACTTCATTCTACGTGTCACGGCCACGAACATTTTTTCCCAGGTAAATTGTCTCCGTGAGCTCTTAGTACACCCGGCGACTCCAGTCGTTAATATGGGGGGGAGGATAGAGCGATACTCACCGCGTAAATTATTCATCTATCTGGTCACCATGATGCACCCCCTTAAGCACTCCTTTTTTTTCCGAAACCTGTAAACTATTGTGCTAAAATAACCTACATCGTAACAACTAGGGAGCGACCGATAATCGGATCGCTATCGGTATCGGACCGATATTGGCACTATCGGTTAATATCGGATCGGCCGATTGTTGTAGGGAGCGAACGATAGTCGAACCGATATTGGCACTATGGGTTAACTGTCGGACCGGCCGTTTTTGGCTGCCAATCCATTGTTTTTTCACAACAGAGTTGCGAAAAGAAAATCAGTAAAATATTAATTCTATAACCAGATCAGACAAGATTTAAAAAAAAGGAAAAAAAAGCCCGTACACCGAAATTGTCCGCACACGTCAGAGATACGACTATGAAACAATAGGATTGGCATTTCTTTAATTCTAATGTATGACCTTGAATGATACAATTAGTGAATATCTGTGCGTATTATTTTAATTGGGATGGGAAGTTGAGGAGGGCAACCGGGCTACGTGTCGGCGAAGTGTCATGCGAAATATGACGGGGAAGAGGTAAGCATGGGTTGACATCACGTCATTAGCCGTATTAGCACGAGAGAAACAGGTGTTTGGCAATTGGCATTAATTTGTTCTTAACGGGGGGCTGTCCATTAATTACGTCAACAAAATAGGGGGAGGGAGGGGGTCAGAAAATTTTTGACATCAGTGTTGACAAGGGGGAGGAGGGAGGGTCAAGAAAAGTTGACGTCAACAATGTTACTTTTTAAATTTAACATAATTACTTAATAAATAGGAAAATTCAAGCAGCGTTTGTGGTTCTATGTTTTATCACTCGCTTGGTTATTCAATCAATTTTAAATTCGCTAACTATATTCCTACTAATTTTGCCCCATGAACATCTGGAAGCCACCTTTTTAGGGGGGGTGATAAAATGTTGTGGTAATTTTATATAAGGGGGGTCTCGGAAAGTTGTTGACAAGGGGGGGAGGTAAAAATCGCCTAAAATTTGTTTGACATAAATAATGGACAGACCCTAAAAATAAAATATCGGTATCGGTATCGTGTAAAAATGATGGGGAAAATATCAGTTGTATCGGACTAATCAGTTCAAAAAAGCCATATCGATTAACTACCCTATTTTTGTAACAACCTATTAGCTCCAGCCAATTGTTTACGAGATGAAGAGACTACAACCATTCCACTACTAAACAAAATATACTTGTATGCACCTTTACAGTTTCTCACTCTATAATAGTGATAATCATCTTGAAATCAAAGTTAAATATAACTGGTTGACCTTAACTCGGTCCAGTATGAGTATAAATTAACATGCTTCAAAATAACGTTAAATTGGGGAGTCTGAAATGTAGAAACATAAGCATGTTCCATACTAATTAATAAATAAGTAATTGATTCATTAGTCTTTCACACGCGATTACAAACCAACAGTCGAGTATCAGAGCTGAATGTGCCCAAAACCTTCCAGTTGGACTCCATCCGCTCCCTGGCAATACTCAAGCCTGTTGTTTTTGCTGCGAGTCTGATTGACACTGCTTTAAATAAATATCAACGGAAGTAACATTTCTTTTTCCTACCTAGACTTTATTAGTTCCGAAACAATTTCACACTCTAGACTCCCCATTTCACGGTATCTGTTTGTATGTACAAAGAGGTGACCAGTCTTTTAATCAGCCGTCTGGTCCCGCTTTTGCAGTAGCATTAGTAACATAGCCTCTGTCCAGTAAGGTCAACGTTGTGCAAAAAGTGGTAAACTGGGCTCCTTTGCCCAGTGGCACCTCACCCTTTAATTTGAATGACGGATTTTGATACTTTCTTCCTTTGTCCTGAAGATTTATACCTCGTCTTCCTCAAACTCATTCTATAACCAGCAGAATGGCACTAACACCCCCCCCCCTTTCAGCAACAACATATTTCAGGAGGAAACCAAAATGGTTGAAGATGGACTTGTACATTCCCTGTTGCTTTATTGGTTTGTTAACTGATTTGATTCCTTCAAGACTAACATAACCGTTCTGTTCCACTGCAAGATTTACCTGAAACCATTGATGTTTCGCTTTATCAATATTCCCTATTACGAGGTCAAATATTGGGTTTTTAACTGCCATCGCGTAGACAGTACCTTTGTAAAATGGGGTATCTAAATGAACCGTGGCAACCGGTGCACTACCAAAAGTTCCATCGATTCTCTTGTAGATAGCCCGACATCCTGTCATAGCCCTATCGCTCACAAGCGTACGATTGATCACCACTGTTGAGCACCCAGAGTCGCTCAGTGCCCTAACAGGAATGCCATTGGCGTGGTGGTCCATAATAGGAAGGTTATTTTCTCCCTTTCCTACGACTACCCCTACGCCCACTTGCTCTACTCGTCTTTGTTGACTATGAAGAAGCTTATGGGAATATGTAGGAGCTTATGGGAATATGTGCCAACAGATTCTACTTCTGTTTAGTATTTGGCGAATGGGACTATAGGCATTGAGTTTATTTTAAACCTCGTAAGTCAAAATTTTACGCATCAGTAAATTCTACTCCTATTTTTCAAGATTTGAAACGGACTATAAGCTTCGTTTCAATTTTCTTCTATACAATGATCAACTGCCTTGCATAAGTAGATTTAACTCTATGTCAATTATCGAAAAAGAGAGATAAGGAAAGAGAGAGAGAGAGAGAGAGAGAGAGAGAGATAGAGAGAGAGAGAGAGAATGGGAATATTTGGGAGCTTATAGGAATATGTAGGAGCTTATGGGAATATGTAGGAGCTTATGGGAATATGTAGGAGCTTATGGGAATACGTAGGAGCTTAAGGGAATATGTAGGAACATATGGGAATATGTAGGAGCTTATGGGAATATTAGGAGCTTATGGGAATATGTAGGAGCTTATGGGAATATTAGGAGCTTATGGGAATATGTAGGAGCTTATGGGAATATGTAGGAGCTTATGGGAATATTAGGAGCTTATGGGAATATGTAGGAGCTTATGGGAATATATAGGAAATTATAGGAATTTTTGGGAGCCTATGGGAATATGTGGGAGCTTATGGGAAGAAGTGGGAGCTTATGGGAATATGTGCCAATTGATTGTACTCCTGTTTAGTATTTGGCGAATGGGACTATATGCTTTGTTTTTATTTTCAACCATGTAAGGTCAAAATTTTACGCATCAGTAAATTCTACTCATATTTTTCAATTTTTGAAACGGACTATAAGCTTCGTTTCAATTTTCTGCTATACAATGATCAACTGCCTTGCATAAGTAGATTCAACTGTATGTCAATTATCGAAAAAGAGAGATAAGGAAAGAGAGAGAGAGAGAGAGAGAGAGAGAGAGAGAGATAGATAGAATGGGAATATTTGGGAGCTTAAAGGAATATGTAGGAGCTTATGTGATTATGTGGGAGCTTATGGGAAATTTCGGAAGCTTATGGGAATATGTGGGAGCTTATGGGAATATGTAGGAACTTATGGGAATATGTAGGAGCTTATGAGAATATTAGGAGCTTATGGGAATATATGGGAGCTTATAGGAATTTTGGGAGCTTATGGGAATATGTAGGAGCTTATGGGAATATGTAGGAGCTTATGGGTATATGTGCCAATTGATTCTACTCCTGTTTAGTATTTGTCGAATGGGACTATAGGCTTTGTTTTTTTTTCAACCACATACGTTCAAATTTTTACGCTTCAGTAAATTCTACTCCTGTTTTTCATTTTTTGAAACGGACCATAAGCTTCGTTTCAATTTTCAGCTATACAATGATAAACTGTCACGCATAAGTAGATTCAACTCTATGCCAATTATCGAAAAAGAGAGATGACGAAAGAGAGAGAAAAAAAGAGAGAAAGAGAGATTAGAAATATATAGGAACTTATGGGAATAAGCGGGAGCTTATTGGAATATGCGGGAGCTTATGGGAATATATGAGAAAGAGATAGAGAGAATGGGAATATTTGAGAGCTTCTAAGAATATGTAGGAGCTTATGGGAATTTTCGGGAGAATATGGAAATTTATGGGAGCTTATGGGAATATGTGTGAACTTTTGGAAATATTTGGGAGCTTATGGGAATATATGGGAGCTTATGGGAATATGTCGGAGCGTATGGGAATATGTAGGATCTTATGGGATTATAAGGAGTTTATGGGAATAGTAAGTGCTTATGGCAATATGTAGGAGCTTATGGGAATATTTGGAGCTTATGTGAATATTTGGGAGCTTATGGGAATATGTAGGAGATTATGGTAATATGTAGGAGATTATGGGAATATTAGGAGCTTATTAGAATATGTAGGAGCTTATGAGAATATGTAGGAGGTTATGGGAATATGAAGAAGCTTATGGGAATATGTAGGAGCTTATGGGAATATGTAGGAGCTTATGGGAATATGTGCCAATTGATTCTACTCCTGTTTAGTTTTCGGCGAATGGAACTGTAGGCTTTGTGTTTATTTTCAACCACGTAAGGTCCAAATTTTACGCATCAGTAAATTCTAGTCCTGTTTTTCAAGTTTTGAAATAGAGCCAAAGGCTCGTCATACTGTTAATTGCTTTTCGCTTATTTCTGTGGTTTGATTTGGCCGATTTTGATTTTGTTAGCTCATCCTGTAATGTAGAGTTCGTTAATACTGACAGACAGACAGAGGGGAATTTAGTATACTCACTGGTATAGTAACAGATTGACTTAAAAATATAAGGAAAGGACAAAAAGTAAAAAAGATAGATGGACAGACAGATAGATCGATTACATAGATATATAGACAAATAGACAGACGCATATTTATATATTTTTGTATATATATATATATATATATATATATATATATATATATATATATATATAAAGAGAGAGAAAGAGAGAGAGAGAGCGATAGATAGATAGATAGATAGATAGATAGATAGATAGATAGTTGGTAGGTAGTTAGGTATGTAGGTAGATAGATAGATAGATAGATAGATAGATAGATAGATAGAGAAAGATAGATAGATAGATTGTGACAAGTAAAGTCCGACCTTTATTGCATAGAACTGGTCAGCTGTTAACATCATGTCCAGCTCATGAAGAAATCTGTTGGGCGTTACATCACCGAAAACCGTTCCGTCCCCATCGGCTGCTGCATTTATATTTTGTGCGCTTATTGTAGCACCGGCAATTCAAACCAGTACTGCTTGTTAGTTACAATCTGAAGTGTTGTAAACATAAAAAAAAAAAAAAAAAAAAAAAAAAACAATATAAAAGAGACTAACTTAATTCGTTTCAATGTCTCCATAAAACTAAACGTTGATCTGTCGCTAATATCAAAGCACAAACATCACCATCATACCCATACCATCCTTAACCTGCAGTGGTCTTTAGGGGAGGATTGCATGAACACATCAACAGACATATCTAATACATAATCGTCTAGCCTAGGCGGTAGACCGTGTGTATCCCCTTCCGCTTGCTAAGCTAAAAATAGTCTGGGAATTCCAAAATTTTCGTCTCCCTCAGGCTTAAACTATAAGCGAGGAAGGAAGGGATGGGATGTGGAGTGTTTTATTTATGTGGGAAAGGGAGGTATTAGTTAACTCGCTTGCTCGGCTAAAAATAGTCTGGGGAATTCCAAAACTAAAATCTAAATCACAACTAACAAGTGATTTCTTTATTATATCGCAGGTAGCAAGCAGCCAGCGTCAGCAGGCTTTCTTCAACTTAGTTGCTCAATAGTTGCCTATCCTGCGCGGTCGTCTATCTAACCTTTCTATCTTATAAGGTGCCGTAATCAACCCGCTGGCGCCTCATCGCGACGCTCCCCTCCTTCTACGGTCCCTTGGAATGGGTTTTTTTTTGAAGCCACAAACATAGCCCCCCTCTTATATGTAAAATATAAAATTCGGCGCCCCCTTTGTGAGTAGCGCCCCTTGCCCCCCGCTACGCCACTGCCACTACGAATCTTATCTCGGGGACCTCTCGAAGATCGATCCTTTTAAAATAAATTCCTGGTAAGTGGTTTTGGTACTATTAAAAACATAAATTGATCATTGCGCTGTATGATGCGAAAACAGTTTGTCCTATCCTCTCAACTAACCGTTTCTCTGAACAGGACGCCAAAATATTCCTAGAAGTAACGCCTACTCTTTCAACTCTTATATATATATATATATATATCCCGAGATGTAAAACACACATAAATATTACGTCACAGCTATATTTAACTTGTCAGTACAAATATGTCTTGAGTTGTTTTTTTTTGTGTTAGTATGTGCTTAAGAGCAGATGTAAATAACATCAGTACTTATTGTTTTTTTTTTATATTATCATCCTAGAACTGTTAACTCACTGCTAGGTCTATAACTTGTACTAAAGTATTAGTAATGCAACTTAAAACATCTTACGTAACTTTCCAGTGATTTCGAATTATCGGAAGTGATGGTATATATATATATATATATATATATAT
>JAGDYQ010000118.1:418564-478442 GCA_021962125.1 Bulinus truncatus
CACACACACACTGACACCCCTTCCACTTATCCCCCCTCTCATTTTACCCCCACCCCCACCCCCACACCCACGCACACTGACATAAAAAAGAAAAAAAAAAGAGATTATTTATCACGCCCACCCAGTTAATTTAAACCAATGAAAAGCTTTACATCTACGATAGGTAAAATTAGAACCTAATTTTTTTTTTGTTGAAGACTGATACTTACTTTTACCTTTGCCCGTGCAGCAGGGTCGTTGAGTCCCACGGTCCGTGTAGGACACCAATAAAACAAAAAACTGCTGGAGACTCTTGGATGGGCAAAGGCGATATCCATAACTGAGCTCATTTTGAGCTGGGAATAAGTTAATGAGTAAACTTAAACATCAGAATAAAGGAAGAGCTGTTCTAAGAATTAGATACAATCGACAACTTTACTGCAGAAGAAAGGCACACATGTCTTGGAATTATATACAATCTAATACATAATCGTCTAACATAGGCGGTGGACCAACTGTTTGTATCCCGGCTAAAAATAGTCTGGGGAATTCCAATCGGGGGAAGGGATGAGAGGTAGAGTGTTTTATTTATGTGGGAAAGGAGAGTTAACTCGCAAGCTCGGCTCAAAATAGTCTGGGGAATTCCAAAACTGGAAATCTAAACACAAGAAGGATTTCTTATTGTATCGCAGGTAACAAGCAGCCAGCGTCAGTAGGTTTTTCTACTTGTTTTATATAAATTGACAACTTTACTGCAGAATAAAAGCAGAAGTGAATAGGAATTATATACAATTTTATAGAAATTGACAACTTTTCTGCAGAAGAAAGACAGACATGTCTGAGAATTAGATCCAATTTTATTTTACTTGACAACTTTACAGCAGAATAAAAGCAGTAGTGAACAGGAATCAGGTACATTGTAATAAATGGAAAAAAAAGCAGCCCGAATGCTATAATATGTAAACTTTATAGCAGATGAAAAAGATAAATTAACAGGCAATTAGGTATATTATAAAAATCTAAGCAAATTCCTGGCCACTTACCATGCACAAAGAAATGTGTTCTTTGGTATATGGATCTCCAATAGACAACATCTTCCACCTCTATCCTCTGGTTGGGTCAAAGTAAAAGATCAATGCAGAGTATAAACGAGGGCTGGCTGTAGCGAGGGGGAACCAGTATCGATAGCGATGTTATTATTATTATTATTATTCAGTGTTACAGCTCGGCGTGTAGAGCTCGGCAGTGGCGTCGCTAACAACGCGGGGAGGAGGAAGGGGCGGCGGCGGCGGCGGCGGCTCCCACAGTACTTTTTAAGGGAGCGCCTAGCCCCCCCCGCCCCCCCCCCCATTATTTATCGTTTAGTTTTCGCCTCCTCATCGTGGTAGTCAAATAAGACAACACAATAAGAGAAAGACATAAAATATTTAAGGCTCTTCCAATGATTATGACAATACATGTATATTACCTTTAACCCCACCCCTTCCCCCCCTCTTTCCATTTGTCAACAAGTGTCAAATTTTGGATGATATCCCCCCCCCCCCAATTTTTTTTTACCCCTAAATATACAAACTTGTACAAACAAAAAAAAAGTATAAACATACCTAATCCCATCCCAAACATAACGTTTAAAAACAAACATCAAACTCCGCCTCCCCCACCCCCAACAGTGCTCGATTTAAGAAAAAAAAAACAGTGCCGGGGGATGAACAAAACTTTCTGCAGACCCGGGGATAAATGTCTATGGTTTCATCCCCGGCATCGATATATTAGCTAAAGCAGAGCCCGGGGATATCCCCGGCGGTAAATCGAACCCTGCACCCAAACCCGAATTATAATCATTGAAGTCTAATTTAATGTATATAACAAAATCAACGAGTCTGCCTCCATATATAACAAAATCAACGAGTCTGCCTCCATATATAACAAAATCAACTAGTCTGCCTTCATATATAACAAAATCAACGAGTCTGCCTCCATATATAACAAAATCAACGAGTCTGCCTCCATATATAACAAAATCAACGTCTGCTTCCATATATAACAAAATCAACGAGTCTGCTTCCATATATAACAAAATCAACGAGTCTGCTTCCATATATAACAAAATCAACGAGTCTGCTTCCATATATAACAAAATCAACGAGTCTGCTTCCATATATAACAAAATCAACGAGTCTGCCTCCATATATAACAAAATCAACGAGTCTGCCTCCATATATAACAAAATCAACGAGTCTGCCTCCATATATAACAAAATCAACGAGTCTGCTTCCATATATAACAAAATCAACGAGTCTGCTTCCATATATAACAAAATCAACGAGTCTGCCTCCATATATAACAAAATCAACGAGTCTGCCTCCATATATAACAAAATCAACGAGTCTGCTTCCATATATAACAAAATCAACGAGTCTGCCTCCATATATAACAAAATCAACGAGTCTGCCTCCATATATAACAAAATCAACGAGTCTGCCTCCATATATAACAAAATCAACGAGTCTGCCTCCATATATAACAAAATCAACGAGTCTGCTTCCATATATAACAAAATCAACGAGTCTGCTTCCATATATAACAAAATCAACGAGTCTGCTTCCATATATAACAAAATCAACGAGTCTGCTTCCATATATAACAAAATCAACGAGTCTGCTTCCATATATAACAAAATCAACGAGTCTGCTTCCATATATAACGAGTTTTAACTGGAACCCATCTCCCCCCCCCCCCCCCAATATATAACACTACGCAGCTCTTCAACGAGTTTAGTTTGTACGGTATTGACGACCCATCAGATATGATATCTAATATGTGATATTGGGTTGGCAATTATCAGGCAACGACACCATCCGGCTTAGTAAACAATATTTTATCTGCAATAAAATGAATGATTATTAATTGTTTAAAAAAGGAGGAAACATTTACACCAAAACTTGAAAAGCATTTCATTTATAAAATGTGTTTTATTTTATTACTGTATGTAAGGCAGTTAGTTATCACATATTGATTTACAGACTATCCGGCCACGACAGTATCGGGAATGTCCGAATATCATAGCGCAACATTAGGCCGGATAGTCGAAAGTCTACTGTATCTTTCCCATAAAATCTATATAAATGATAGCGATTTGGGTTCTGCGTTAAATCGAAAGTAAAGAATTAATACAACAGTATTCCAGTTTAAAATACAATCATGAAAATATCGGATCTGCCCGAAACCAAAAAAAATAACAGCCTACCGATCAAGCCTAAGGGGATATAACTCTATGCAAAGGTTTTGCAGGGTACATCTAGTAATATTATATTTTCAGATTTAGAAATCCATTTAACTAAAAAAAAAAGGTAATTACATAATTAATTTAAGAAATGTGTGTTTTCCCCATGGTTATTCTACTGGTGATACATACTATGTATAGAAAGATGAAAAAAAAAAGGCATTAACACAAGGACAGTACCGTTAAGATAGTCAGTTTGCAGTGCTCCTATTTCGAGTATGAGTGTGTTCATGGTGTCCCTGTCATCAATGGCATGTTGCTCCTCGGGTATGGCTCTAACGTTGATTCGCCTTGTGTATGGTAAACGTAGAATAATACGAAAGAAAATGAAAAAAAGTATTAAACACACACACACACACACATACATACAGACTCACACGCACGCACATACACACACACTCACACACGCATGCACACACACGCAGGCACACGCGCGCACACACACGCACGCACACACGCGCATGCGCACGCACGTGAATACCAATAGATGAAAAAAAAAACAATTATGGATTGATATGCAGACACGCCGAGAGGGGGGGCAGGGGGGTCATTGCCAGGGGGCCCGCATCTTTAAGGGGGCCCGGTCGCCCCGACCATGTCAATTTTTTCACGACTTATTGTTTATTAAGGGGCCCGCAATGATCTCCTGCCCTGGGGCCCGTGTTGGCTCTCGGCGCCACTGTTGATATGCACTTCTGGCTGCGCGGAATAAACACGTACAATTAAAGCTCTAGAGAACTCAACACGCACAGATTTGAAAAGTCCTACGCAAACTACTTAAATATATTTAAATAACTTGTTTTTTTTTATAATTTAGACGGAACTTTTATTAGGTTTTTTTTTTGGGATAGGGGAGTCTTGGAGGGGTGGAGGGGGAGACTTTCATAGATAGAAAACATGCATCTGGAAAAAATGACTGTCAGAACCCTGAAAGCGCATTTCTATTGAAATAACAAACAACATGGATCTTTTCTATGAAGGGGGGACACCAAATTGTCGCTTAGTTAGACTGACCATAATAGCGGCTTTAATCTAAACATCACGTGTCATCCCATCCAATAATTTGGTAAAAAAAAAAACTGCAAAGAAAAAGCTACGAATAAAAAAAAAATAATAAATCCGTTTCTTTGTATGTTACAAATAGATTTTATACAAAAAAAAAATAAAAAATTCGACTTTTGAATAAACCGATTATCGAAGGTCGATTTCTCTAAGTCTAGTCCTGTGGGAGTGTCTCATCAGCTAGACGGCTATAATTATTTACAAATGAGATGAGCTTAAAGAGCTACCGAAAATCGGATCGGTATCGGTATCGGACCGATATTGGCACTATCGGTTATTATCGGATCGGCCGATTGTTGTAGGGAGCGACCGATAGTCGAACCGATATTGGCACTATGGGTTAACTGTCGGACCGGCCGTTTTTTGGCTGCCGAAACATTGTTTTTTTTTCACAACAGAGTTGCATAAAAAAAATCAGTAAATAACCCAATTCTATAACCAGATCAGACAAGATTTAAAAAAAAAGGAAAAAAAAAACCCGTACACAGAAATTGTCACGTCTACATCAGAGATATGACCTTGAAACAATAGGATTGACATTTCTTAATTCTAATGTATGACCTTGAATGATACAATTAGTGAACATCTCTGTGAATTTTTTGTTGGGATGGGAAGTTGGGGGGAACAAGACTTACGTGTGGGCGAAGTGTCACGAAATATGACAGGGAAGGGGTAAGCATGGGTTGACATACGTCATTAGCTGTAGCACGAGAAAGACACGTGTTTGGCATTGTTGTTGATAAAAAAAAATATCGGTATCTGAAGGGGGGGGGAACAAGACACGCGTGGGCGAAGTGTTACAAAATATGTGAACATGGGTTGAAATACGTCATACACCACGAGAATAACACGTGTTTGGCATTGTTGTTGCTTAAGGGGCTGTCCATTAATTACGTCAACAAAATAGGGGGGAGGGGGGTCAGAAAATTTTGGACAATTGTTGACGGGGGGGGGGAGGTCAAGAAAAGTTGACGTCAACAATGTTACTTTTTTAAATTTAATATAATTACTTAATAAATAGGAAAATTAAGCAGCGTTTGTAGTTCTGTGTTACTCACTCGCTTAACATTCAGTATTTTAATTAAACTAACTATATTCCTACTAATTTTGCCACATAAACATTTTGGAAGCCACCTTTTTAGGGGGGGGGGTAATCAAATGTTGACGTAATTTTATAGGGGGTCTCTGGAAGTTTGACAAGTTGTTGACAAGGGGGAGGGGGGAGGTAAAAATCGCCAAAAATTGGTTGACATAAATAATGGACAACCCCTAAAAAGAAAATATCGGTATCGGTATCGGTAAAAATGCTGGGGGAAAATATCGGTATCGGACTATCGGTAAAAAGGCATATCGGTCGCTCCCTAGATGAGCTAGACCCTTCAATTAGAATCTCAAGACCGCACTCGAAGCTTAAGTTCAAAGACGCGTATTAAACGGCCATCTAGAAATACAGACTAAGCTAGAATAGGGATGTCTTAATGTTTTGAACCAAAGTAGCACAAAACTTATAAAAAAAATAGCTTAAAAAAAAAGCGCAATTGGTTTTGGTATCGTAAGCTTCGTAAGTAAACTTTAATATTATGCTACTTTAGGATAACTTTAGAACTTATTTTTATTTCACATAACCTCAAAAATAAAAGTAGAGAAAATTAGCAGAAAAGTAACGCAATCTAACAACTAGAATACATTCTGCATTAAATGTACCCATCTAACAGCCCCGTAGCGTGAAAATTCTACAGCAGGGGCCAGGGATTCTACAGCAGGGGCCAGGCATTAGCAGGGGGGAAGGTAATACATTTTACTAAGTAGCACAAATAAGCAGGGGGGCCCGGCCCCCCTGGCCCCCCCGCACGCTAAGGGCCTGCCATCTAACCACCCCGTGCCCGTTCACTGGGTGGGGATAGGGGGGGGGGAAAGTTAAAATCTGCCGCCTTTTGTACAAATGACAGAGCACCCCCTCCCCCCAACTCCCCCCCCCCCCCCATTAAGTCTTACAGCTTATTTCTGACCGTTTAACTCACTTGGATATTTCATTGTCAATGCAAATCTTACTGCTGGACTGAAACCGGACACCTATATAGTGGTCAAGATGCCGAGGCGTATTATCGCTTAGGTGTGGCTTTACTCTATCGTACGTTGGTACAGCCACCGCTGTGGACGAATACGATCTAGGCCTTAGGACTGTCTCACACAGGAACGTCGTATTATCCTATTAGGTCGTATCACGCGTAAGCGTCATTTAATCATATTAGGTCATGTCTAACACATAAGACTAGTATCATCCTATTAGGTCATGTCTAACTCATAAGCGTCGTATCATCCTATTAGGTCATGTCTAACACATAAGCGTCGTATCATCCTATTAGGTCATGTCTAACACCGGATCATCGTATCATCCTATTAGGTCATGTCTAACACAAGTTTTTTTTTTTTTTAAATAGTCGAAACAGTTTTTTTTCCCAAAGTAATCTTATATGTGCTAACCCAGCCCTGCTAACGAGAGTCAATCCCTTATTTTTGTGTTGGGTATAACTATCAGCCGAGTGCACTGCTAGCAAATGCATTTATGACCATTGAAATAAAATTGTATATCCTTATGAAAGGGGAGCAAAATTTTAATATCCATTGTGTATTATTACATGGTCATGTTCTCTTTAATTTAGACGTTCTCAATAAATGAATGAAAATAAATTGCAAGCTCTCATTATTTTAACTAGTCATGAGTCAACTTGGGGTTTCCAATACAGATCATCTTAACAACGCCGGAAATACGCTGAGAGGCTGCGTGACAAGAGTTTGTGGCCTACCTCTCCGATATGTACTGACGCAATTAATTTTACAAGGGAAGCTCTCTCTGCACGCCTGTTGACTTTCAAAGAGGGAGTGTCCATCAGTGTAGTACACCTGGGCTCCCATCAGCTCTGGGGCCCATTAAGAGAAAACATAAATCAAATGTTGGCGAAAATTAGAGGATTAAAAAAACGATAATGTTATTTGTTTTAATTAATTGATAATTATAGAAAGTGATAAGCAATGCCCCTTTCATCCATCGACCCATTCATCATTTCATCCATCTGCCTGTCAGCCAACCAGCCTTCTTTACCTGTCTATGTATTAATGCGCCTATCTATCTATCTACATACCTACCTAATACCTACCTGCCTACCTACCTGTCTGCCTGGCTGTCTGTCTCTCTGCTTGCTGTCTGTCTATCTGTCTGTCTGCCTGCCTGCCTGCTGCCTGTCTGTCTGTCTGTTTGTCTACATGTCGAAAAAATTAATAATCTGCTAAAGAGTGACGATAAAGGAAGCGACCGGTTCTTCTTACTCATTTGGTTGTTACTTGTGTACATGGATCTGAACTGATTCCTACATCTCTCCACGGCCTCCTTGATGCCGCCTCTCGAAATGACGCAATCATCTATCATATCGAAGACCGGGTTGGTGGAATGTGCGTGCTCAAATAGGACAATGAGAATCGGGTTGATGTTGGTAGAAGGGTTGGACGGTGGTATGTACGTGACAACCACCTTTAGATGAAAAAAAAACAACAAACAAACAAACAAAAAAAACTAAACAAAAAAACAAACAAACAAAAACAACAACAAACAAACAACAAAACAACAAGCAATCAACAACAAACAAACAACAAAACAACAAGCAATCAACAACAAACAACAAAACAACAAGCAATCAACAACAAACAAACAACAAAACAACAAGCAATCAACAACAAACAAAAAAACAACAACCAATCAACAACAAACAAACAACAAAACAACAAGCAATCAACAACAAACAAACAAAAAAACAACAACCAATCAACAACAAACAAACAACAAAACAACAAGCAATCAACAACAAACAAACAATAAAACAACAACCAATCAACGACAAACAAACAAAAAAACAACAACCAATCAACGACAACCAAACAACAAAACAACAACCAATCAACAACAAACAAACAACAAAACAACAACCAATCAACAACAACAAAACGACAAAACAACAACCAATCAACAACAAACAAACAACAAAACAACAACCAATCAACAACAAACAACAAAACAACAACCAATCAACAAGTACTTGTCAGTGGGTGACGATTGGTCCTTTCATTTACAATAGCAACACAATACAAGCAAGAAGGGCGCCTGAAAAACTGCCACCCAACAAAAGAAGGGCGCTTGAAAAACTGCCACCCAACAAAAGAAGGGCGCCTGAAAAACGCCACCCAACAAAAGAAGGGCGCCTGAAAAACTGCCAGCCAACAAAAGAAGGGCGCCTGAAAAACTGCCAGCCAACAAAAGAAGGGCGCCTGAAAAACTGCCAGCCAACAAAAGAAGGGCGCCTGAAAAACTGCCAGCCAACAAAAGAAGGGCGCCTGAAAAACTGCCACCCAACAAAAGAAGGGCGCCTGAAAAACTGCCACCCAACAAAAGAAGGGCGCCTGAAAAACTGCCACCCAACAAAAGAAGGGCGCCTGAAAAACTGCCACCCAACAAAAGAAGGGCGCCTGAAAAACTGCCACCCAACAAAAGAAGGGCGCTTGAAAAACTGCCACCCAACAAAAGAAGGGCGCCTGAAAAACTGCCACCCAACAAAAGAAGGGCGCCTGAAAAACTGCCAGCCAACAAAAGAAGGGCGCCTGAAAAACTGCCAGCCAACAAAAGAAGGGCGCCTGAAAAACTGCCACCCAACAAAAGAAGGGCGCTTGAAAAACTGCCACCCAACAAAAGAAGGGCGCCTGAAAAACTGCCACCCAACAAAAGAAGGGCGCCTGAAAAACTGCCGCCCAACAAAAGAAGGGCGCCTGAAAAACTGCCACCCAACAAAAGAAGGGCGCCTGAAAAACTGCCACCCAACAAAAGATGGGCGCCTGAAAAACTGCCACCCAACAAAAGAAGGGCGCCTGAAAAACTGCCACCCAACAAAAGAAGGGCGCCTGAAAAACGCCACCCAACAAAAAGAAGGGCGCCTGAAAAACTGCCACCCAACAAAAGAAGGGCGCCTGAAAAACTGCCAGCCAACAAAAGAAGGGCGCCTGAAAAACTGCCAGCCAACAAAAGAAGGGCGCCTGAAAAACTGCCACCCAACAAAAGAAGGGCGCCTGAAAAACTGCCACCCAACAAAAGAAGGGCGCCTGAAAAACTGCCACCCAACAAAAGAAGGGCGCCTGAAAAACTGCCAGCCAACAAAAGAAGGGCGCCTGAAAAACTGCCAGCCAACAAAAGAAGGGCGCCTGAAAAACTGCCAGCCAACAAAAGAAGGGCGCCTGAAAAACTGCCAGCCAACAAAAGAAGGGCGCCTGAAAAACTGCCACCCAACAAAAGAAGGGCGCCTGAAAAACTGCCATGCCAACAAAAGAAGGGCGCCTGAAAAACTGCCAGCCAACAAAAGAAGGGCGCCTGAAAAACTGCCACCCAACAAAAGAAGGGCGCTTGAAAAACTGCCAGCCAACAAAAGAAGGGCGCCTGAAAAACTGCCAACCAACAAAAGAAGGGCGCCTGAAAACTGCCGCCCAACAAAAGAAGGGCGCCTGAAAAACTGCCACCCAACAAAAGAAGGGCGCCTGAAAAACTGCCACCCAACAAAAGAAGGGCGCCTGAAAAACTGCCACCCAACAAAAAGAAGGGCGCTTGAAAAACTGCCACCCAACAAAAGAAGGGCGCCTGAAAAACTGCCACCCAACAAAGAAGGGCGCCTGAAAAACTGCCGCCCAACAAAAAGAAGGGCGCCTGAAAAACTGCCACCCAACAAAAGAAGGGCGCCTGAAAAACTGCCACCCAACAAAAGAAGGGCGCCTGAAAAACTGCCACCCAACAAAAGAAGGGCGCTTGAAAAACTGCCACCCAACAAAAGAAGGGCGCCTGAAAAAACTGCCACCCAACAAAAGAAGGGCGCCTGAAAAACTGCCAGCCAACAAAAGAAGGGCGCCTGAAAAACTGCCAGCCAACAAAAAGAAGGGCGCCTGAAAAACTGCCACCCAACAAAAGAAGGGCGCTTGAAAAACTGCCACCCAACAAAAGAAGGGCGCCTGAAAAACTGCCGCCCAACAAAAAGAAGGGCGCCTGAAAACTGCCACCCAACAAAAGAAGGGCGCCTGAAAAACTGCCACCCAACAAAAGATGGGCGCCTGAAAAACTGCCACCCAACAAAAGAAGGGCGCTTGAAAAACTGCCACCCAACAAAAGAAGGGCGCCTGAAAAACGCCACCCAACAAAAGAAGGGCGCCTGAAAAACTGCGAGCCAACAAAAGAAGGGCGCCTGAAAAACTGCCAGCCAACAAAAGAAGGGCGCCTGAAAAACTGCCACCCAACAAAGAAGGGCGCCTGAAAAACTGCCAGCCAACAAAAGAAGGGCGCCTGAAAACTGCCACCCAACAAAAGAAGGGCGCCTGAAAAACTGCCACCCAACAAAAGAAGGGCGCCTGAAAAACTGCCACCCAACAAAAGAAGGGCGCCTGAAAAACTGCCACCCAACAAAAGAAGGGCGCCTGAAAAACTGCCAGCCAACAAAAGAAGGGCGCCTGAAAAACTGCCACCCAACAAAAGAAGGGCGCTTGAAAAACTGCCACCCAACAAAAGAAGGGCGCCTGAAAAACTGCCACCCAACAAAAGAAGGGCGCCTGAAAAACTGCCAGCCAACAAAAGAAGGGCGCCTGAAAAACTGCCAGCCAACAAAAGAAGGGCGCCTGAAAAACTGCCACCCAACAAAAGAAGGGCGCTTGAAAAACTGCCACCCAACAAAAGAAGGGCGCCTGAAAAACTGCCACCCAACAAAAGAAGGGCGCCTGAAAAACTGCCGCCCAACAAAAGAAGGGCGCCTGAAAAACTGCCACCCAACAAAAGAAGGGCGCCTGAAAAACTGCCACCCAACAAAAGATGGGCGCCTGAAAAACTGCCACCCAACAAAAGAAGGGCGCTTGAAAAACTACCACCCAACAAAAGAAGGGCGCCTGAAAAACTCCCACACAGTAGTGGTTTACATGATTTACCATCTCTTGCTTACATGAGCAAAAATAAAGTGGTTTTTATAAAACAGGGCGATACATTTCGTCTATAAATATACTTAAACAATAACCACAACAAACTCGGCAGCCTAGCACACAAAAGTTGTCATCCATACTGTTATTGTCAATACATTTTACAATGAGCACACAGTACTGCCGAGAGGGGGCAGCGGGCAATTGTCCAGGGGCCCGACGAGTTTTAGGGCGAGTTTTAGGGGCCCGGACTGAGCTGCTCAATCAACTTTTGAAAATATTATTATCAGCACGGGGGGCCCGTGACAGCCCTGCTCAGGGGTCCAAAATTTCTGTCGGTGGGCCTGTGAGCACATACCATAGGTTTTCTAAGGTTACAACTAAAAAAAAAATAACAACGAGTAATTAATTACCTTGCCTTTTAAATGGCCATTTTCCTTCTTTATATCAATCCACCAGCCTTTAATTTTGAAGTATCCGACATCCAGCATTATCAGTGTATACAATTTTTCATCTAGTGCAGGCCATGAAATACTGGGTTGCTTTCGAAAGATCTCCGCGCCGCGCTGAAATACAGTCGATTCCGCTTAATTGGGACACATCGGGACCGAGGCTTTTTGTCCCAATTAAGCGGCTGTCCCAATGAAACCATACACATTTACTATTGGCTTCTTGGTTTGGTTTCTTTGAGATTTGTCCCAAAATAAGCGGCTGTCCCAACTAAGCGGTGTCCCAATTCAGCGGAATCCACTGTATTTATTTTAGGATGTTGCTATTGAACAGAAGCGTTATTTGAATACAAAATTTCCGCTGTTTCAATTACAGTCGTCCATTTTCTATGAGGGAATACTTATGGATACAACAGTTTTTCTTTTTTTTTTACTTTATATCCGCATGGCTGCTAAAGTGGTTTGGCCGACAGAGGGGGGTTTCTTGAGGTAGGACACTCTTCTAAGACATCGAATTTAGTATTAATAAGATGCTGCTTACCAACCGATTAAGAACCATACAAAGTTTCTATCTATCTATCTATCTATCTATCTATCTATCTATCTATCTATCTATCTATCTATCTATCTATCTATCTATCTATCTATCTATCTATCTATCTATCTATCTATCTATATGGCTGAAAATGTGCCAGTCTATAATTCAAAATATAATTTTATACTCCATCTTTGTGTGTGCTTTTTTATGAGTAGCACCATTAAACGGTGTTTCATGTATGAGTAGCACCATTAAACGGTGTTTTATGCATGAGTAGCACCATTTAACAGTGTTTTATGCATGAGTAGCACCATTAAACTGTGTTTCACGTATGAGTAGCACCATTAAACAGTGTATGAGTAGCACCATTAAACAATGTATGAGTAGCACCATTAAACGGTGTTTTTGATGTATGGCTTTTTCTCTGAAATAAGTCACGCGGGAAAACTGCTGGTCACGAACAGTTCTTTAGGTCGTTTGATCCGGTCCTGACTCTCCTCTATCCCCTCCCCCCCCCCAGCTAGTGTACATCAATATATACGTTTAATGTTCGTGATTTGGCCCTTCTGTCAAATTTAAGGAGCCCATCGGGTCCGCGGTTAAAAAAAAATTCTAGGAGGTCCACCCAAACTCTTTCAAAGGGTCGAACCCAGGGGACTCTCAGGTCTAACACCTCTCTCGGCCACCACTCCACTCTTTGTGTAAAGAGACAGGGGGTGGGGGAGACAGGGAGGCGGACGGTCGGTGCCTGTGAAGTTTAATTTCGGTATTTTAGTTTCCACCCGACAGGAGCGACTCTCAGGCACGCCGAGGGGGGGGGTCATTCCCAGGGGGCCCGCATCTGTAAGGGGGCCCGGCCGCGCCGACCATGTCAATTTTTTCATGACTCATTGTTTATTATGGGGCCCGCAATGATGTCATCCCCTGGGGCCCTTGTTGGCTCTCGGCGCCCCTGGCGACTCTAAATAAAAGCGTTGGGAGTTATGAGTAGAGGAATACTACGCAACACGTTTCGCAGGGCATTGTCAGAGGCGGCCCGGAACATTGCGCGGGCGGGGGGGGGGCAAGGACTAGTGTGTAGTGCGTGCGTGTGTGTATATGTGCGTGTGTGTGTGTGTGTGCGGGGGCTAGAACCGCATCTATTTGTCCGAATGTCATATTAATTCACTTTCTTAATGGGAGGACACCTTCATGCATCATTGCCCATATACCTACATCGAGATCTTCTGCGTACGGGAGGCCGTCAGGGTGAAGAGTGAACGGGTCCACAGCGGTCAGCTCCCGAGGCTCCCCACAAATATCGATGGTTTCTAAAATATACATAAACGCATAAGTAAAATTGAAAATAGTTTATCTTTTTAAATTTTTGATTAACAAATAAGGGCGGCTAAAATTGTTTGTATCGTATTTATTTACATGTTTATATATATATATATATATATATTTATTTATTTACATGTTGATATATATATATATTTATTTACATGTGTATATATATATATTTATTTACATGTTTATATATATATATATATTTATTTACATGTGTATATATATATATATATATATATATATATATATATTTATTTATTTACATGTTTATATATATATATATTTATTTACATGTTTATATATATATATATATATATATATTTATTTACATGTTTTTATATATATATTTACATGTTTATATATATATATATATTTTTTTTTTATTTATTTACATGTTTATATATATATATATATATATATATATATACATACATATATATATATATTTATTTACATGTTTATTTATATATATATATATATATATTTATTTATTTACATGTTTATATATATATATTTATTTACATGTTTATATATATATATATATATACACATGTAAATAAATATATATATATTTATTTACATGTTTATATATATATATATATATATTTACATGTTTATATATATATATTTATTTACATGTTTATATATATATTTATTTACATGTTTATATATATATTTTTATTTACATGTTTATATATATATTTATTTACATGTTTATATATATATGTATATATTTATTTATTTACATGTTTATATATATATATATATATATATATTTATTTATTTACATGTTTATATATATATATATATATATATATTTACATGTTTATATATATATATTTATTTACATGTTTATATATATATATATATATATATATATATATATATATTTATTTACATGTTTATATATATATTTATTTACATGTTTATATATATATATTTACATGTTTATATATATATATTTATTTACATGCTTATATATATATATATATATATATTTATTTACATGTTTATATATATATTTATTTACATGTTTATATATATATATATAGATTTTTACATGTTTTATATATATATATATATATATATATATATATATATATATATATATATATATATATATATATTAGGGTGCCACTCAAAAAAATTTTCCGAGTTTTTATCCTGCCACCCCCAAAATGTGTTAGTAATATTATAAGAATAAAACTGGCAAAATTTGAATGTATTCTGATAATATTTATTGGTAGCTCAACAGTGTCAAAGTTTTGCAATAATCAGTTTTTCGCGACATTACCATACGGTAAACGGTAATCCTGCTGTAACACAAAAAAAATCAAAAGTTATTTGAAGACACATATTGCTGTAAAAGAGAACAAACAACTGTTTTGTACATTGCACCAAAATAGTAACTTTCAGAACCTTCAGCTAATAAAAATAGAGGCAATTAAACATAGTTCAGACTGAAAGATCACTATTCACTAATTACATGTCTTCACGTCCAAGTAATGATATTCTAGCTGCGGCTGGGACAGTTAGAGTGGACTTGTTAGCATTAGGAAAGTCACAACGGTGTTTCTCTACCACTTGTAACAATAACTGTTTCTGTTCCTCTTGATTGGTTAGTACTCCATTGAATGCTTGAATGAGGGCCACTCCACGCTCGGCTGCATCATTGACGACTTTCAAACTCGCAACTTTCTTCTCGCCAACAATGTAGTTGTTATCAGTGGCCCAATGTCTGGATTCGTGGTCAGGAAATCTTGTGGTATGTTCAAAGCTGTGAAATGTTTCCTGGTGTGTTGCGATACAAAATCAGAAAGTGTATTTTGTTGTAATGTTGGACAGAAGGCTATTCTGCCAGGATAATCTGTTATCTTGTCAAGCGCTGCAACCATGGCTAACTTCATTTCAGATGAAACATCATTGTCAAAAAATGCAAAACTCAAGTACCACAAGTATCCAGAGAATGATTTTATTGCTGCTTTGACAACGGTGTCATTTGTTTTCTTGTAGTTCTCCAATTGTTGAAGTAGCTGCAAATCTCTACGGGGAGCAAATGCAGCACATGGGGATGTAAACCAAGAATTCAGGTAGACCTTAAGTATGAAAGCGTTGAAGTGACCCAGTGATGACAATTCACGTGCAGTAAGTTGGAACTGAGAACGTAAAATGAAAATCTTGAGGCTGTAAATCAGTTTTGCCATCCACCGGGCCCGGTGATAAGCTCCAGGAGCCAGAATCTTTTCATATGCACCACAAGCTGCACCTAGAAAAAGAAGTGACAGTTGCAGAAGCTCACGATAATCATCTCTGGGCTGAAACACTGTTAGCTGATGCTGAATGAAGTGAATAAGTTCATCCCGAACTGGATTGAGAGCCACTGCAATATAATCTACATCCATTCCACTTGCATACATTGATGTATCAATTGAGCCCCAATATTCAAGATATCTCTGGAATAACTTGATATTTGGTGCACTAGATGGCCCCATCAGTGAATCAAACACTTTTGCCACAATGAGTTCCATTATGTGGCTCCTGCATGCTAAGCTGATCAATTCTCTGCCAAGTTTCTTCTCCAGAAGAATGCAGGTACCTGCATTTATGCCAGTGTTACTGACCGTAGTGTCGAAACACACGAACTTGATGTTATCAGCAATGTTCCGTTCTTGAATAAGATTAAACACGGCAGTTGCCTCGGCCTCTCCACTTCCTTTTGGCAATTTTGATTCTCCCAGCAACTTCATTGTTCCATCACCGGATACCAGAATAGCAAGACGATCAACTACTAACTGACACTGGCATGATGGTACCTGTGTTATCAAACAGTGTTGGTACATGAGAACCAATGCTAAAATCATTCAAGTTTTGAAGCGATGATGATGATAATGACACTTACATTATTGTCGAATGGTAGCTGTACTGCACAACAGTAGTTTTCTTAGTACAATAGAATTAACTATAAATAACAAAATTAGTGATAAAACAGAAAACAGAGAAGCAAAGAATACATATATTGCACTGACATGAAAATATAAATAAGTAACAGAAATTATATAAATAAGTAACAGAAATTGCCTCCGGTTTGCCTTTTATGTCAAATACAGGCATTTTCGCATATAATATAAAACATTGAGTCCACTGAGCTACCTCTAAATATCACTGTATCTTATCACATCATTTTTCATTTGAGCATGTATGTAATAAATAAGAATATATATATATATATATATATATATATATATATATATATATATACTTATATAAAAGACTACTCAGTGCTTTCTACATGTGATTCGTCTTATATATATATATATATATGTATATATATATATATATATATATATATATATATATGTATATGTATATGTGGACAATCAATATAATTTTAATACACACTCAGGTCAAGTTAGTCAAATCATAAAATCCGAAGAGACAGAATTAAATAGTAATTGATATACACTTGTACCAGAAGCAGAAGTACCACAGAAATAATAATATACATACAACTGTTCTACAAACAAAGAAATATACCCATGACAAGTGATAAATTATGGAGAGAGGCGGTGGGAAGGATCTTCAGGCCCCCACGATCGTTTCTTACGCATTAGTACATTTTATTTGGATAAATTCGCTTACAACTAATGCAGCGATGAACGAAGTTTAAAAAAAAACAAACAAGTTTCAAATTATTTTTCAAGTCCTGTAGACATCATTATAAATTTTTAAAAATGTCTTATGCATCCACCACATTCAAAAAGGCAGAGATATCCATAGGTATCTATGGAGCTATCTCCAGTCAGGTTGAGAAAACAAAATGTGTGCTAATAGACGTTTTTTTTTTGCGCTTTTTCGAGAAGTCGAATGCGCTATTGTTTCCGGTTTGTCCGTCTGTCATCACCCTAGATCTCAGCAACAATAAGTACTAGACCTATGATCTATATACTTTTTTTTGTAGGTCTTGGCCTGCCATTCCTGCGTCAAAAAGTCCATTTCGCGATCTGACCTCTTGTAGTGGCAGTTCGACCTCCTGGAAGTGCCATATGACCTCATTTTCCATGCAAAAATTTTTTTATTTCACTAAAGTGTTTACAATTTAAGCAGAAAATTATAACTACTGATGAAACTTATTGTTTCGAATAAAATTAATAAAATTTTTTAAATTTCAGATTAAAAATATTTACTGAAAGCTAACATACGTATTGATACATAACACGAAAATGCGCTAACACGTCCTGTGTCCAGAATGGAACAGGCTTAAGATGCTGGTTTTTAGTTTAGTTTAGTGTCGTGAGTTAGCCATGGATTATTACAAATTAATCACGGGCCCAATATTCATTGATCGTAGCCGTCATCTATTGGGAAGTCGCCACATGTAGACAACCGTTATAGAAAAGTAATTTTTGTGAAATTAAATTTGAATGTAAAAACTGCTCCAAGGTATGTGAACTTGTGTGTGCTATATCCAAATGTAGATGTTTTCTGATTCACTTAAACGTTTAAATTATCTACTCACCGAACAACCTACCAACCTGTAAGCCTGCCGGTCTGTCTGTCTGTCTGTCTGTCTGTCTGTCTATCTATCTATCTATCTATCTATCTATCGATCGATCGATCGATCGATCGATACACAGGTCAACCTACATGCCCAACTACCTATCTACCTACCCACCTACCAATCCAATTCACATACCTCACCACCTACCTACCCATGCATCTACCAAACCACCCCACTAACCTACCCATATGCCTACTCACCATTCTGTCTGTCTGAATATATTACATGTCGTACATTCATCTACTCACCTGCGGGAGCCTGGAATGTCACATTAATGTAAATCTTCAATGGCGTCATCGAGCTAAACCCGGCACGTCCCATGATCGAATCAGGCATGGAATACTTTCTGTGGTCCAGATAAATTTACGAAACAGTTAAAAGCCTACGATTGACGAACGAAACAGCAGCAGACGATAAAACTATGTACCATACGAAACAGCTATGGAAAATTAAATTACATAACAGCCAAAAGCGGTTTATCAATGCGCAAACACAAGAAACAACAATAGACAATAAACGCACAAAATAGTTGGACGCAGAGAACGTGCACGAATGAAACGGAGGCAAAAGTTCGTGCGATGTAGTTTTGGGGCTCATAGAAAAAAAAATCAGCCAAATGAATAAAATATAAATAGTTAATTAGCATGGGGCCCCTATAATCATGGAGACGGCTCACTCTTTAAGACGGCCCTAGTTAATAGCTCACAGGGATTAGAACGTTAGCTATTCAGGCTGTCTCTAACGCTCTCTAGCAGCACCACCACATTGTCTCATTATGCGATGTGCGGAAAGGGTTGAAAAAGTGTAAGGAATATGTACACATGACTTTTGGGAATCCCCCCTGATCCTTTTGTCTAGGTTCTCCGGTGCAGAAACTTTGAGATATTTGGAACCCTAACCAATATTAATTATAGCAACATAATTGATTTGGGTTTGTTCTAAGAAGAGGGGGGGGACCCTTTGATTTAGGGCGCCTTTTCGAAGTGAGGGTCCTATGCGGTCGGTAAGTTTTCCTATTTGTGAGAAAGCCGTTGGATATCTTTTTACCACGAAACAATATAATAAACACACGCAAAAACACACACAAACATACATATTTATCATAAAAATAATATTCAAATACATGTATTGGTTGTATTCAGGCACGCCGAGAGGGGGGCAGGGGGGTCGTTGCCAGGGGGCCCGCATCTGTAAGGGGGCCTGGCCGCCCCAACCATATCAATTTTTTTCACGAATCATTGTTTATTAAGGGGCCCGCAATGATGTCCTGCCCTGGGGGCCCTTGTTGGCTCTCGGCGCCCCTGATTGTATTCATAAAAGTGTCATGCAGCACTGTCTCCCCGCAACGGCTAGTCTATATACAATATTTAAATTTGATTACCTGACATCGAGACAATTTATTCCAGGATCAGTGCATTGTCGTATACAGGGTCCAAACCATGGCCAGTAGGGGTCCCATAAATTTTCCAACAGTTTATCTAAAAGTAAAGTTTATTTTTTTTACACTTATATATGCAAATCACACAAAAAAATAGTGATACATTTATATATACACGTAACACAAAAAAAGTGATACAATTCAATAACTTTCAAAAAAGCGTTCAATTTACTAAGACAAGTGACTTTTTTTTTTAATTCATAGTAAATGATTGTCGTCAATCATTCCAGCAATCAAAGAGGAAACCAATCAGTTAGTACATAAAAAAATCACATATTTAAAAAAAAAATTTTCTAGCACACTTAAGATTCATTATTAGTCTAGTACAAGTAACAAGCATTGAATTTCTATACCTCCCCCCCCCCCTTTCATCTTTCTCAGCCTATGAGACTTTATCTTGATCCGTCATCTGCGATATTGATTCTACATTTGTCGAGTTTTCAATTTTATCACATAAAAAACATATTGTACGTGGTTTTTCCTTCATTCTATTAAAAAAAATTAATTTCTGATGAACGATAATGCTCAGACAAAGTAGCATCTAAAGCAGTAACGCAGTGCCCAGACAAAAAGTAGCATCTATAGCAGAAATGCAGTACCCAGGCAAAGTAACATATATAGCAGAAACGCAGTGCCCAGATAAAAAGCAGCATCTATAGCAGAAATGCAGTGCCCAGACAAAAAGTAGCATCTATAACAGAAACGCAGTTCCATTACAAAGTAACATCTATAGTAAAAGCAAATCCCCAGACAAAGTAGCATATATGGCAGAAACGCATCGCCAGACAAAAAGTAGCATCTAAAGCAGTAACGCAATGCCCAGACAAGAAGTAGCATCCATAGCAGAAATGCAGTACCCAGGCAAAGTAGCATATATAGCAGAAACGCAGTGCCCAGACAAAAAGTGACATCTCAAGCAGTAACGCAGTGCCCAGACAAAAAGTAGCATCTATAACAGAAACGCACTTCCATTACAAAGTAACATCTATAGTAAAAGCAAATCCCCAGACATTAGCAGTGAAGCAATGTCCCGACTAAGTAACATTAAATTATCTTTAAAAGCTTAGTCGGTTGGTAATCATAGGGTTAAAAAATGCTGATGCTCCTCGCAAGAGATTATAGTTTTTAATATACTCTTAGAGACTTGACCAAAAAAAACAACAACTGCACTTAAAGTCTTTTAAAGTATATAAATTGTTTCAGTTTGGTTATTTGTTGAAATTCTTACATGATCTGTGGGGCTTAAATTCTGTTAAAACAAAATCATTATTAATATCTATTGACTGATGAACCAATGTAAATCATTTTAATTCGTTCTAGACACTCCAAAAAAATACTTATAAAAACACAGGTGGGTATGCTCTGTCAAATAGTGTTGTTTTAGTCCCAGGTTATATTTTAGTTTCAGTTTTTATTTGGTTTTTTCTGTAATAATTTTAGTTTTCGTCTAGTTTTAGTGTTGCTGCTTATTTTAGTTTTAGTTTTAGTTCTCGTTGACGAAAAGTCAACATTTTCGTTAACGAAGGTTTTAGTTTTCGTGAACGAAAGCAACACTATATTTTAGTTTCAGTTTTTATTTCGTTTTTTCTGTAATAATTTCAGTTTTCGTCTAATTTTAGTCTTGCTGCTTATTTTAGTTTTAGTTCTCGTTGACGAAAAGTCAACATTTTCGTCAACGAAGGTTTTAGTTTTAGTTTTCGTCAACGAAAACAACACTACTGTCAAAATCTAAAAAAAGCAAATAATGAATTACATACAATGATAATAAAAGACTAATGTGATAAATAAGCATTATTTATGTTACTTATTTCGGTCTGTGTTCATTAGCGAATAGACACTCTGTCCACAAAAAAAATTGACAGAGGAGGCTTTACGTGGATTTGGGTATGTGCAGTGGCGTCAAGAGAGGGGGGCGTGCGGGTCGCACCGGGTGACACCATTTTAAGGATGACATCAAAATGAACAGTTCTAAATTTCATATCAGAAAAAAAAATCGGTATAGTCGGTTTTTATAACCAATCATAGCTAAAAACATAAGCAATAGCACAGGGTGCCACCTGGAGGAGCAGTAGGAAAGGGTGCCACCATGAGGAACAGTAGCACAGGGTGACACCATACCAGTGGCGTACCTGGGGGGGGGCGGTGGGTGCGGTCCGCACCGGGCGGCAAAATGTATAGATTAAATTGAAATACCTAAATGAGAGGGCGGCAAAATCGTCTTCCGCCCTGGGCGGCCGATACCCACGCTACGCCGCTGCACCATACAGAACAGGAGCACAGGGTGACACCATGATGAGCGTCTGCAGCTTAGGTAAAGGAATACAGTTCAAAGCTGCTCGGATCAATCAAAATGTTTTTGCAAACGTTCTAAAAAAGTCACGTATTTTATGAAATTTGACACGTAAGGTCTAGTGCAGGAATATGTACCATTGCTCACGGTGGAAGTCTTTGGATGAGGGGGGAGTGACACCCTAAATTTTCCGCACCAGGTGACGCCAATGGGTATGTGTAAGTGGGAGCAGTACCCCAACTGAGCTCATTAAAAACAAATAATTCCTTTCTCTTGTAAGCATGTACAATTCTATTGATATTAATACTTTTTTTCTGTGTTATTTTCAGTCATTATTAAGAAATTTGTCTCAATTTGTGCCGTGTTTACTGTTAAATAATAAAAAAAAATGGTGTACTTGTGTTTTTTTTCCCACCACCTTACCGTTGACCCCAGCGGCCAGGGACCATAAATACATAAAGAGAACCGCTGATTTCATTGCTTTTCTGGCATGTTCCTTTTTTTTTCTTCTTTGCCTAACTTAATTTACAAAGACTTATAGGTGCCATTTCTGTCATTGTAAATTAAGTGTAACATTTGTTTAAACTATCGAAAGCAAATGCTTTGAATTGTGTGCTTGTTGTTCGACTTTTGCTGTAAGCAGCATATCATCAGAGTGCTAAAATGTGCCCATGCCATGTAATATGGTGTGCAAATCTTTGCCATTTGGAAAAAAGAAGTGACAATATTGTCACTGCTTCAATGTGTGTTGTTTTATGTTGCTGATTATGAACTAATGGCGTCTCTAACAACAAGGGCCCCAGGGCAGGACACCACTGCTGGCCCCTTAATAAACAATGAGTCGTGAAAAAAATGACATGGTCGGGGCGGCCAGGCCCCCTTACAGATGCGGGCCCCCTGGCAATGAACCCCCCGACCCCCCTCTCGGCGTGCCTGCCCCCCTCCACCCCCGATTCAGCTGAAACAATATTTTAGGAGATTCATCATTATGTCCACGCCACCCCCCGCTCCTTGCCAACGCCTCTTTTAACGATGCCAATCCTGTGAATATATTGTTAGACAAAAAAAAAGACTTAAGTAATATTCAATAATAACACTGGTAAACAGTGATTTCATTGCCAGTGATATTTGAATCATTTTATACAAAGTCAACTATGCTGATTTATAATATGTAAGTGCTTTTGCTAGATTGGCTCTATTTTACGAGATAATTAAAATTAATTAAATAATGTATGCACCGTGTTTGAAAATTGTCAAGAATTGCATGAAGTAAAATAGTATACTAACAAATACTAGTGAAAATGTTAATAGTCATGCAGAATTTTGTTTAAAAAGATATGTAATAGTGCTATAGAAGAAAACATTTTCATTTGAAAAAACTAATTATGTCTAATTAATTAATTAATATGTTAATTGTCTATGGTAATGCATTAGCAAATCGCTGTTTGCTCGACTTCCTTTTGTGTGTGTCGTTGGGGCAATTGCGCTGGAGGCTCCAACAGTAGTCAGCCATCATATTATGTCCCATCTTCCTTGATATCTCTCCTCCATCACCCTCATATCCTGATGGAACCTATGCCTTGTTCCTCATTGAAGTCCCCAAGGTTACCTGGAAATTTGTCTAAATTACTGTGCAGGTAATGTACCTTGATGCTTATATTTGCTCCAATGTTTCTGAAGTTAGCGAGCATATCTTGTACCAGTTTTTCGTAATTCTCTGCTTTGTTATTACCTAAGAAGTTCCTGACAACTGAAACAAAACTGTTCCATGAAGAAGCTTCAAGGTGATCCGTGAAATCTGTAAAATTTTGATCGTTGATGAGTTTTCGAATCTGAAGACCGTCAAAAATCCCAAAGCCTTAACAAATTGTTTCATTAAACCTAATTTGATATGAAGCGGTGGGAGAATGATCTTATTTTGTCAACCAGTGGCTTGTTGATGATATTTTCTTTACCTACAGTCATGGTTTCCCTTGCAGGCCATGTCACTCTTATCCAATGATCTTGCCTTGCCCTGCTATCCCAAAGGCACATGAAGCACGGGTATTTTGTGTATCCTGACTGCTACCCAAGCAAAAAGTTTACCATTTTTAGATCAACACAAATTGACCACTGATCGGTATAGTCGGTTTTTATAACCAATCATAGATAATTATGATGCTCATAATAACAGACTTTCTGCAATACTGTTTTGATATTCTCATACTCTTCTTTAGGTGTTGTTGAGTGAGCAATAGGAAGAGATGCGTAACGGTTACCATTGTGTATCAGAACACATTTCAAGCTTCTGATGGAACTGTCTATAAAAAGACGCCAGTCTTCGGAATGGTAGTCTTGTAGTCCCATTTGGAGCAGAAATCCAAGGATGTCATTACAGTAAACAAGATCTTCCTCTTGGCTGAAATATGGAAGAAGAAACTCTTCTCTTTTCCGATAAGAAATTTTAAAAATTCTTGTTTGAGAAAATTTCTTTCATTGAGCCTGGACGCTAAAAGCTCAGATGTTTGCTTGGGCATATTTAGGTATCGTATCAGGTCATTGAGTTCTTCTTGACTAAATGGTTGAGGTGTTGAAGAACTTCTTTCATAATCGCTTCCACTTTTTTCACCTGCCAAAAACTCCAGATCTTGCCCCTCGTCAGAGTCTGATGGTGAAAGCTCTAATAACCCACTAAACACTGATATAGGAACTTCACTGCTATGTGGAATTGGTCTCCTTGCAGATTCAAGATCAGGATAATCTCACTTAGATTTCTTGTGGCGATTGAAGCCTTTAACATTCACAATACAAAAATAGCAATCACCAAAATGGTCTTTCGGCTCTCGCCATACCATTGGTACACCGAAACTTAGACTTTTCTTCTCATCATTTGTCCACTGCCGTAGGCTCTCCACACAGTTTTTGCAGACCTTATGGGGAGCCCAAGACTTGTCTTGGTCTCCCAGCTTCTCACCGAAATAAGCCAAATATGCCTGCTGCACAAATTCGATTATATTTCTTTGCTTTTCAATCATGTATTCTCCACAGATGTAACAGAATACATTCGGATTATGTTTGCAGCATCTTCGTGATGAACTCATGATGTCTGTAGAAAGCAGCTATAAAAGAGAAAAAACTAAACAAAGTTATAACTTGGTACAGTTAAATTAAACAACAGACACCAAACGTATTGCATTTGTTTTACACAAAAGGTACAATCATATTTTCCAGGGTGTCCAATATCTCAGAAACTAGAGCCAATTCAGCAAAAGCAGTGGCAGTTTTGAAATCAGCACCCATGAATTGCTATAAATTCATTCAAACATTCTTGGCAACTCGCAAAAAATTTTTTTTTGTTGGGCTGTGTAATGAATGACGGGATTTCCTCTGTGTGACATAGCGCACCATGGAGAAAAATATCAGTACAACTTAACTACTAATTTCAATGAAACTTTAAGTGAATGAGACACGCAGACTAAGTGATATGGCTATAACACCGGACAGAAATCTACAAACTATAAATAAATCGAAAAACTATAAAAATAGCAAGTATAGTGATTTTTATGAGTTAGGTTTTGAAATAATCAAAACAATTTGAAGAATGATATATAGCCCCGTACCATATTTATCAAAAGTTTTGTATTAAAGAAATACAACAAAGGTTTGACAATTTAGAAAAATAATTACCAGAAGAAAGACAATTTTGCTAATGATTTGATTTTAAAACCATTACGCAGTTTCCGGTTAAGGGTGCACTCTTAATGTCCACGGTATTCATTCAATATCTATGACAATATTCTGGGAAGAATATCTTCAATCGTGGGCCTCAATCAGGAAATAGTTACGGCAAAAAAAATCAAGATTGCATGGTTCGATCATGTGTTAAGGCCTATTAGGCCTAACTTTCCAAAAAAGCCATTCTTCAAGGAACTATAGAAGTAGGCTGTCGCAGAGGGCGCCAACGGAAATGCCGGTTTTGACAATATAAAAGAATGGACAGGGCTACACATGAATGGTCGTGCGGTAAAGCGCTCGACTGTCGACCTGAAGGTACCTGGTTCGATCTCCGGTGAGGACCAAGGAAATTTTTCAGGTCTTGGCTCAAGTTCCCGATATATCTCCCGTGGTGCCTCCATGACCACTGCACTATCGGCTATGGTGGGGGATGAAAGAAGGGCAAAATAAAAACCGTCCCACTAGTGGTTTATAGGATCTAAGAGATTTCATCTCATCCTTACAGGGGCGTCTCACACAATTGAATGAATTAAAGACGGCCTCTCAGGATCTGCAACTATGGAGAAATATGTCTGTTGATGTGTCCATGCGTTCCCCCCAAAACGGCCACATAGGTCAAGGCTATGATGATGATGGTTTGACCAAAGAACCGGGGAACATAACGTGCCACAACTACATGATAATCAAAAACTTATAAACTTACAATTTGGTCAGAACGGATAATAGAAGAATGGACAGGCCAAAGCGACGAGACATTATTGTTGACCTCACCAAAATAAGGAGTATGAACAGACCTTTCTGACCCCTCCCCCCCCCCTTTCCAAACACCATCTCCACATGATTAAATTTGTTAAGGGGCCAAATGAATGAAAATGATAGTTCTTGAGTTCCGTCCTCGTAACATTGCACCAGCCACGGAGACACCACAGGAGCGGTGGAATAAGTATCTTGAGTCTTTGAGATCCGACCCCGCAACCTGTACTTCGCCGGACAGACTCACAATCAACGCGTCAGCGAGGACCCCCCCCCCTTCACCCACACCTCATTTTCCAAAGTTTAAAGCACTGATCTGCCTGGGTTAATAACTTGTTTTAATAATTATACATATTATCACATACATTATAAAAAAAAGTAATAATATATTAATAATATATAAAGTTACAGTAACATGTGCTTTACTCTCTGTCAACATTAAAACCATATATATAATGTTAACACGCTAGAACTAAAAAAAATAAAAAAAATAAAAATCAGTGTTTTACATTTACTTTTAAAGTTTCTGTAATTATGAGACAATTAACATACGCATTGTATAATTTATAAATGCTATGAAAACCTCAAGTCACAAAAAAAAAATAAATAAAAAAACAAAAAAAAAATCACGAATATTGTTTTACCTCATCAAAATTTATCTGTATCTTTTCTGTCTATCATGTTGATCTTTAATTATATATATTTTAATTTTAATGATTCAGTTTAAGATATCAGTAGTTTATGAATCGTTAATTATAAAAAAAGACAGCAACTAACATTGTAGTTTGGTAAATGAATATTTCACATACTTGGTTATTTATCTGTTTATACACCCATCCCATTCCTTCATTCAGCCACACAATGTTATACACTTATGATATTATTTAAAACAATACATTAATGGAACCAACAACGGACTAACTGAAGTATATGCAGGGTTGTTAACAATACTCTTAAATTGTAACGTTAATACCAATACCATTACTTCAGGAAAATAGTATCGCCAATACCAATATAAATACTCAAGTAAAAATGTATTGCCAAAATCGATACCAATACATTACCAATACTTTAAGAACAACAAAATATTTTTATTTTAAAATATAATGAGTTCAAGTTTTTCAAGTTTAAAAAAAAGTAAAAACAATAAAATACAATGTCAAAGCACAATTTTAATGCTAATCACATCGCCACTTCGCAGCACGTAAGTAGACCATCATTTCAAAATGATCATTACTTAGCCTAGAACGTAATGGCATAAAAACACGCTCACCCAGTGAAAACAGACGCTCAACTGCAGCACTAGCCGGAAGTCCAGTGTTCAGCTGCAGGTATAGTTTCTTAATGCTTGGGTAGGCTGATGATGACAGCATTTCTAATGAGTTATCTTCAAAATATCTGTCTACTTCAGCAGAACTGTTACTATTAAGCCACTTGTTTTAGTCTTGTAAACACCAGTAACCAATAACATCATTGTTCATGACCAATGGTTGAAACAGATTGAAGAATAATAATGGTAGTCACAGAGATGACAGCTCAGTGTACAGATTGAAGAATAATAATAGTAGTCACAGAGATGACAGCTCAGTGTACTGAGACTGAGTCCATTCACTCCATTGTCACATTATAAGTCACACTAATCACATTGTGTCACGTGCCAATGCCATGACTCATTTTTCGACTATGTTGTAGACTAGAAGACTTGCAGTGCATGTACAAAAAACAACTAAAAACGTAATACACCCATACCTCGCTTTACGGCCTAGATACGTTCCACGAAATTTGGCCGCTAAGTGAAAAGCCGTATAATCATGTATAATCATTTATTCTAGTACTAATCCATACAAATTCAATGAGATCGGTTCCAAGTTGTTTAAATATGTAACATGGTTTATCATTCAAAATGTATTTTCTCTTTTTATTTCATTTGAATTAAAGCTACATACATTTGTACATAAAATAATAATAAACTCCAACAATCAACAATAGTCTATAAACAAAAATGAAACAATTTCATGTTACATAAAATATGAATATGTTTATATATTTTTTTTAGAATGAAGACAATGACGAAATGGCAACCTGCAGATCAATGACGTCATCATTTTTCGCTGGTAAGGATGGGCCTGGCTAAGAACAATTGTCCAACGTTGTTTGTCTTGCCTTCTTGTCTAGTTCATTCTTCAATGAGTTATAACATCTAATGGCTGAGTTAATTCCTTGAGAAATTGAGCGCTACGTCTGACGTCAGGTTCGTTTTCAAGGAGGAGATTCCCTATCAGCTTCAAGTAGAGCAAGCACGTCACGACGTTCGTTCAAACCTTCCAAGCCAAAATATTCTACTAGATCCAAAATATTTTGCCTAATTTCAGGAAGAAAATTAACTTCTGTATGCAGTGCCGAACCGAGGCATTTTAGGGCCCCTCATTGGAGGTCCCTGCATTTTGACATTCGACAACATGACATGAGATAATGTACTTTATATTTAATGTAAAAAATATTTGGGGGCCCCTAAAGCTAAGACCAGAGGGACTTTTGAATTTGGGCCCCCTCCCTAGGTACGCTTCTGTCTGCATCAGTATTTTTAACACATTCTGACCATATTTTTTTCCATATATGGTTCATTGTTGTCAATTTTAATTCCTTCCATCATTCACTGATGATGTCAACAGTATCCTTAATGTTATAGTTTTTCCAAAATGTTTTAATTGAAGATTCACCATTGGTTTCCCCCAGGCCCGTAGCGTGCGGAGGGGGGCAGGGGCCGGGCCCCCCCCTGCGTTTTTTCTGCCCCCCCTGCTTATTTGTTCTACTGAGTAAAATGTATTACCTGCCCCCCCCCCCTGCTATTGCCTGGCCCCTGCTGTAGAATGTCTGGCCCCTGCTGTAGAATTTTCACGCTACGGGGCTGATTTCCCCTATGCTGAGTTGTCGGAAAGTTCGGTGTAGGTAATGTGCCTTAAAAGTGCCTATTGCACCCTTATCCATTGGTTGGATTAGTGCTGTTGTATTTTTCGGAAGGTACTCAATCATAACATCTTCAGATAGTTCGGATAAATTAGGTAGGATGCCCTGGTGCATTATACAAAATATTTAATATTTTTTCACTTTTGTACAAAAGTGTTTTTTTTGGCCGTTATAGCGAAACATTTTAGGCCGTAAATCGAAACCGTGCCATAAATAATGAAGGCCGTTATAGCGAAATGCCGTATAAAGAGCGGCCGTATAGCGAGGTATGAGTGTAATAATAATAAACCAAAAACGCATCAAAATTTACACTGCAGTTTAGCATACTGCATCTTTATACAACTTACTAAATGATGTTTGGTCTAAGTGACGAATTCCACATGTTATAGTATTAGCAATCAGATATTATTTATTTCATAGCTATATTGGCGGCTTTGAAGCGTGTCTCCCGTTCCTACAGAGCGCCGGGGTGGGTGTCGCTACATCTAAACAATTAAGTAAACACAAAAATTTCTCATATACTACTCAAGAAATTTAACTCGTGTTTTATTAAGGCGGACGACAGTAATAACTGAATTGTGTCCCTTGCATCGACAAATTCATTAAAAGATTAGAATTTATTAAAAAAATTTTTTTTTAAATTATTTACTTTAGAAAATCGGTTAGTTTTAAAAACTGTGTGCTATTGTTATTTGAAATGTTTTTGGGGACATTAAATACTCGCAGATTTAGTAACAAAAAGGAGAGTTTTAGTTTTCGTCTTATTCATTTTAGTTTCACTTTTAGTTTTAGTCTTGTAAACACCAGTAACCAATCACATTATTGTTCATGACCAATGGTTGAAACAGATTGAAGAATAATCATAGCAGTCACAGAGATGACAGCTCTGTGTACTGAGACTGAGTCCATTCACTCCATTGTCACATTATAAGTCACACTAATCATATTGTGTCACGTGCCAATGACTCAATTTTCGACTATGTTGTAGACTAGCAGACTTGCAGTGCATGTACAAAAAAAAACTAAAAACGTAATAATAATAAAAAACCAAAAACGCATCAAAATTTACACTGCAGTTTAGCATAGTGCATCTTTATACAACTTACTAAAAGTTGTTTGGTCTAAGTGACGAATTCCACATGTTATAGTATTAGTAAAAAGATTTTATTTATTTCATAGCTATATTGGCGGCGTTGAAGCGTGTCTCCCGTTCCTACAGAGCGCCGGGGTGAGTGTCCCTACATCTAAACAATTAAGTACACACAAAAATTTCTCATATACTATTCAAGAAATTTAACTCGTGTTTTATTAAGGCGGACGACAGTAATAACTGAGTTGTGTCCCTTGCATCGACAAATTCATTAAAAGATTAAAATTTATTAAAAAAATTTTTTTTTTAATTATTTACTTTAGAAAATCGGTTAGTTTTAAAAACTGTGAGCTATTGTTATTTGAAATGTTTTTGGGGACATTAAATACTCGCAGATTTAGTAACAAAAAGGAGAGTTTTAGTTTTTGTCTTATTCATTTTAGTTTCACTTTTAGTTTTAGTCTTGTAAACACCAGTAACCAATAACATCATTGTTCATGACCAATGGTTGAAACAGATTGAAGAATAATAATAGTAGTTACAGAGATGACAGCTCAGTGTACTGAGACTGATTCCATTCACTTCATTGTCACATTATAAGTCACACTAATCACATTGTGTCACGTGCCAATGACTCAATTTTCGACTATGTTGTAGACTAGCAGACTTGCAGTGCATGTACAAAAAACAACTAAAAACGTAATAATAATAATAAACCAAAAACGCATCAAAATTTACACTGCAGTTTAGCATACTGCATCTTTATACAACTTACTAAAAGATGTTTGGTCTAAGTGACAAATTCCACATGTTATAGTATTAGTAATAAGATTTTATTTATTTCATAGCTATATTGGCGGCGTTGAAGCGTGTCTCCCGTTCCTACAGAGCGCCGGGGTGGGTGTCGCTACATCTAAACAATTAAGTACACACAAAAATTTCTCATATACTACTCAAGAAATTTAACTCATGTTAAAAGATTAAAAGATTAAAATTTATTAAAAAAATTTTTTTTAATTATTTACTTTAGAAAATTGCAGGGTTGTTAACGATAGTCTAAAATTGTATCGTCAATACCGAAACCAATACTTCAAGAAAATAGTATCGCCAATACCAATACAAATACTCAAGTAAAAATGTATCGCTAAAATCAATACCGATACAATACCAATACTTTTGAAAACAATAAAATGTTTTTATTTAAAATGTAATGAGTGCAAGTTTATCAAGTTTTTAAAAAATGTAAAACAATACATTGTAGAATACATTGTCAAAGCACAATATTAATGTTAATCACTTCACCACTTGGCAGCGGGTAAGAAGACCATCACTTCAAAATGATCATTGTTTAGCCTAGAACAGAGATCGGCAATCTGCGGCTCGCGAGCCGCATGCGGTTCTTTCGATGTCAAGTTGCGCTCTTTCGATGTCAAATTATGACCTTATCAAATACCATAATACTGAAACAAAAAATTTTTGTGGCTCTTTAAAAACTGAGAAAAATTCAAATTTTTACTTTTGGCTCTTCCGTCTCAAAAGGCCTAGAACGTAATGCCATAAAAACATGCCCACCCAATGAAAACAGGCGCTCAACTGCAGCATATCTGGAAGTCCACATTGCAGATATAGTTTCTTGAGTAGGCTGCTAACGACTTCATTTCTGATGAGTTATCTTCAAAATATCTGTCTACTTCAGCAAAACTGTTACTATTAAGTAATTCGTTCTGGTTCTGCCGCCGTGCAGTAAAACAAACAAAAAAATCTGTTGATTTAGATATCTGTACTGCTGAATGTACTGAAGCTGCACCACCCGGCCAATAAATTGAGCGGGAATTGCACTTAGTGCACAGCAGGCACGCTTTAAGGTTTTTACAATTTCTGCCTTGTGATCAAAGTTGTCTGTCCAGTTGGTTTTAAATTTTGGATTGACCACTGCTGCCAGTTTTGCCTCTATGATCAGAAAATATAAAATTGAATCGCGCTTGAATGAAATTAATAATAACTCTGGCAAGGGGTTCACACCCCGTGAGAGGGTGTTTATGTCGCACAATCATTACCTGTAGTTTACCTTTTATAACTGTTAGTTAGGGCATCAAATAGCCAAATCCAATATTATTTTTTCCTTGCAAAATGCCCAGTCCACGAAACTATGGATCAAATACTTCAATGTATTCTTTTATGAATATTATTTGCTGCGGAGTCAGTCTCTTGATGTCATGGTCATCAAACATAATATCAAGTTAAGCTTCTAATTATGGATTGGATAGTAAACAAAGTAATTTTGCAACATAATCGTACGTGGAATTCCACCCAGTGTCCTCGGGAGTAACGAGATACCTGCCAATTGCCGCAGCCAAAGATGAGCAATTTTATTTGTTCCCAGTAGCTACTAACTTTGCAAATGTGTGCGCTGAAAAACGTTTGGTTACGTATTGTTGTACTTTAGTATCACGCGTAACAACAACATTTAACAAGCGGCATGATACATAACCTGGTAAATAACCTGGTCGTCGTCATCATTATCACATGGTGGATTCATTAAATCATCAATTTGTTTAAATTCTATATCCAAATCTTCATCATCCTGTTACCCCTGCCTCTGATCTTTATTTAAATCCACATCTTTTACACTTAAGTTCATCATTTCATCTTTACCCAACAGCGGGAAGATTTTTTTTTTTAAATTTTATCCGCCTTCTGTTACAATGAAAGAAGTTTTGTCATTTATTTCAAATAATATGTCGATTGCTTTTAGTGCTTTGACAATTAAATCATATGGGATTGTGTGGATGGTTCCATGTCCAGCCCTGTTTCTGTAGCCACGGCTATTGTATGGGATTGTGTGGATGGTGCCAAGCCCAGCCCTGTTTCTGTAGCCACGGCTATTGTATGGGATTGTGTGGATGGTGCCATGTCCAGTCCTGTTTCTGTAGCCACGGCTATTGTATGGGATTGTGTTGGTGGTACCTGTCTCAGCCTCCTTTTATTTACCCAACAATATCCCGGGAGAAGAAAATATCCCGTTACCTATCCTGAGAGTCAGCTATCCTGAGAGAGTAACTCAGTTTCTAACCAATGTAATGTGACACCAATAAAACTTCTTCGTATGGACGTTCAGCAATCGGCATTTGTAAATATAGCATTAATTGAAGCAAACCCATCTTTCAACTGCTGCCTACGAAGTTAAAATCTATATATCAATTGTTTTGTCAATGTTTGTTGACAGCGAGGCATCATTTATTGCCTGGCAAGTCTATTAATTAACGTTCTGAAACTAGCGGTGTGGATATGATGGAAAGGCATAATTTCGTTTGTGCTTTGTATATAGCAATAAAAACATCAATAGATTTTTCTCTAAGAGTTAGACCGGCAAACTCTCACGCCTCGCCCCTGATACAACTTTTGCTATAACCAAAATGAAACGAAAGAAAGAATGTTTAATGTTGACACACGTAAGAAAGAACAACAGAAGATGAAAAATGAAGGCCGACAGATCAAAATTTTGCAATGAACGTTTGAAACTTGCCATGCGGTAACATCAAAGGTGTCATTTTACAAGATTTGTTTTTATTAATATAACTGACAGACCGATAAAAAATTAAATTGTCTGTTGTTCACTAAAACATTGAACAAATAGTTCATAGTAAGAAAGTAAATGAATGAAAGAATATAAGAGAAACATTTATAGACATCGTCGCGCAAAGCAAAAACTTCAAAAGAAAATTAAAAGTAAATGTGTCCTTCAACTCGCCGACCGAGGCGACCGTGGTTGTATTGGTGGGGAGGTGGGTGGTGTTATTATTGGTAGGGTTGATGGCTGCGATTACTAGTAGTGTTGAAATTTATGTAGATGACGAGGTATTAAAATCGTTATTGTTTTTCTGCAAATAGTGGTAATAGAAAAGTATTAGTATCGAGTATCGAAAATTTTTCGCTTAAAATGTATCGTCGATACACAAATCAATACGTGATACAAAAAGGATCGGCAATACAGCAACCAATACTAAAAAAGTATCGCCGATACTGTATTGGCCGATACTGATACTTCAATACTACCAAATCAGCTTTTAAAACATTTTAGTTCTTTCTTTTTAAAAGAACATGTTTTAGAAAATGTCCCATTCAGAAGTCAATACACTGAGACAAAAAATCTTAAACATAAAATCCAAAACAAAAAAAAAATAACATTTCTTATTTAAGTATTTTCAAAACGTGTATGTAATAAGCTACAAGCCTACAGTATGTTTAAACATATGAATGTCACCACTCTATACAACAAATTTTAAACTATGGATATTGTAGTCAATGTATAAAATACTTTTATTCTTAAGCCAGCGACAGTCACTGTGGAGGTAGAAGCTAAACATTTACTAGCAGATATATAAATATAAATATATATATATATATATATATATATATATATATATATATGTATTTGGGGGCTCAGTGACGCCAATGTTGGGGCTCTATAAGTTGCCAGGGTCCTCTTAGCATTCCTATTTAAAAGGAATTCAAACTAAAAATGGAACCCTTTGGCAGTTCGTGTGCTTCATTTATTTTGAAAGTCCATACGAAAAGCTCTGTCTGGAACTCGGAGTACCATTAAGAAACTGCCAACTTTCACCAACACTTACCTAAGTCAAATATTGAACAATTTAATTTGAGATATACGGCATGATGTTGATGCCTGGTTTCGACACAAAGAAGAGCGGACACTGATGAAGAGTGCAGATAGGGTGCGCACTCACACACGCGCACACACAGTATTTCAGTCACTTACACTGCTGAAAATAATGGACGCCACCATGCTACATATGCCAACTCTAGGATGCTATGAGCTCATTTTGTGAAGCAATGAAAACGATTGAAGGATGCCCCACAAAGTTAATTTTGAAATGGCCCACTGGCCATTAGGAAAGTTGACTAAATGGTCAGTCCGTCACCGGGTAACTGTGAGTAAAACAATGCAGAGCGGGCCACAACAGTGTCTGGACTGGACACTTTATGGCCGGAAAAATAAATAAAAAGCTCACCTGTATTAGAAGTCATGAGATTAATCAAATTGGAGGAAGGCAAGTTATACAGGGTAAGACCACTAGGATAAGAATTGAAAGAAACTAACAATATTGGAAATGGACAAAGTGTTATGTATAAGTTAACCTACATACAGACATGCTCAAACGCCTGAGCATATATTGGAATACAATATCATTATGTTTCCACATTTCTAATTACTATCATTTATTTTGTGATGTCAAGAGGGACAGATAGGACGAAGAACAATGCAGATTATCAGAGGATATTCTTAGTTCCTGTAAAGAGCTGCATGTCGGACAAGCTCAGTCTAACATACAAGCCTACATTAAAAAAATTATAGTTTTACACCTGATAATTTTATTTGTTGATGTATTTAAGTTATAAAATGTGTATATTTTTATCACTTTTTATCATATTTATAAGAGATTATATGTATATATATATATATATTGGTCATAGTATATTTTGTGCTGTGGGATACGTTTTATTAAAATTTAAAATAAACAAAAATCTAAATTTCTGCTGCAATGAGATTTTAAAATGCAAAACTAGTTTCGTCCTCCCTAAAACAATTTATAAAAAAAATCTTTTTTTAACCCTTTTAAAAGTCAATAGGATATTAAAATAAAATGTTCAATTAAAACAAATGTATGTATTGTTAAACCAATGAAGAAAAACAGTTAAACTAAAACATGAAAGTTTCAAAGTACTACCTTATCGTTTGAGTTTTATTGTATCATACAACTAATACATGTATAACGTTTTAAAATTGATTATCTTTCATGGAATAGTCAAGTGTTCAACTGTAATGTTTAACATACAAATAGATCATCAGTTATATATTAAAATGATATAAATAAACATGTTTTAATAGTTGGTGTTCAGAACATAGCAATGAGATAATTAAACATTTTTTTTTTAATAACATTTTTTTTTCCATGTTGTGTGACTGGTGTTGAAACCGATTACAGTTTATACAGATCACCTGCTTTAAATAGATCACTGTTTTTACAGTTTTGAAACAGATCACCTGTAATGTTAATGTTACTTCTAGTGTCGCTCACTCTCGCTGATTTACCCAGGTACGACTGGTGCTTATTTATAATCATATTAAATCAGGGGAAAATGAGAAGGGTGGATGGTGAATTCAAATGAATGACAGATGAATGACAGATGAATGACGGCCGTGAAAATAAAATCCATTACATTGTGCACCTCTGGGTTAAACGCCAAGGGCGAGTGTCAAATGGGGGACATAGAGATGTGGCTGTAGGGTCTATATCTCATATTACAACGCTTTCTATCGCGGGTCTCCTCATAGGTACAGGGCCTGAGGCGGCTGTCCTAGTCGCAACCCCCCCCCCCCAATGGCCGCTCCTTACGAGAAACTCGTTGTGTTTGTGTGTATATATATATATAGAGTGGGCCAAAAAAAAATGAGAACATTGCGTAGACGGTAATATGATTATATCAAAGTTTTGCTTAGCTGTACGCTTAGATATAAAATTGTTGATAAACAGGGAGGACACATTGAACAGAATTTCTGATTGGCTAAATACTTTGCAAACAAAATTACATGAAACAATACAATTAATTAAACTATATTTCAAAATAATTCGTATGTTATAGGATGTTCTCACTTTTTTGGCCCACCATATATATATATATATATATATATATATATATATATATATATATATATGTATAAGAACAGCAATAAAAAAAAACAACAAATAATATGTAACTTAATTATTCTGTTCAATTTTTATGTGTAAGCTTATGTAAGAATGTAGAGTTTTATTTAAAAAAAGTTAATTTTTAACACAGCGCATACGAAGTTGAGAAATTAGTAAATTAGAATAGACAATAACACTGGTAAACAGTGATTTCGTTGCCAGTGATATTTTAATCATTTTATACAAAGTCAACCATGCTGATTTAGAATATGTAAGTGCTTTTGCTAGATTGGCTCTATTTTACGAGATAATTAAAATTAATTAAATAATGTATGCACCGTGTTTGGAATTTGTCAAGAATTGCATGAAGTATAATAGTATACTAACAAAAAGTAGTGAAACTGTTAATAGTCATGCAGAAATTTGTTCAAAAATATGTGTAATAGTGTTATAGAAGAAAATATTTTCATTTGAAAAACTAATTATGTCTAATTAATTAATTAATTAATATGTTAATTGTCTATAGTAATGCATTAGCAAATCGCTATTTGCTCGACTTCCTTTTGTATGTGTCGTTGGTGCAATTGCGCTGGAGGCTCCAACAGTAGTAGCCATCATATGTATGTCCCATCTTCCTTGATATCTCTCCTCCATCACCATCATATCCTGATGGAACTTCTCGCCTTGTTCCTCACTGAAGTCCCCAAGGTTACCTGGAAATTTGTCAAAATGACTGTGCAGGTAATGTACCTTGATGCTCATATTTGCTCCAATGTTTCTGAAGTTAGCGAGCATATCTTGCACCAGTTCTTCGTAATTCTATGCTCTGTTATTACCTAAGAAGTTCATGACAACTGAAACAAAACTGTTCCATGAAGAAGCTTCAAGGTGATCCATGAAATTAGTATAATGTCGATCGTTGATGAGTTTCAGAATCTGAGGACCGTCAAAAATCCCAGCTTTCAGCTTCTCCATGCTCAATCCGGGGAATGATCTGCAAATATACTTGAAGCATTTGCCAGATTTGTCCAAAGCCTTAACAAATTGTTTCATTAAACCTAATTTGATATAAAGCGGTGGGAGAATGATCTTATTTTTGTCTACAGTCATGGTTTCCCTTGCTGGCCATATTACTCTTGTCCAATGATCTTGCTTTGCCCTGCTATCCCAAAGGCACATGAAGCATGGGTATTTTGTGTATCCTGACTGCTGCCCAAGCAAGAAGTTTACCATTTTTAGATCAACACAAATTGACCACTGATGCTCATAATAACGGACTTTCTGCAATACTGTTTTGATATTCTCATACTCTTCTTTAAGTGTTGTTGAGTGAGCAATGGGAAGAGATGCATATCGGTTACCATTGTGTAAAAGAACACATTTCAAGCTTGTGATGGAACTGTCTATAAAAAGACGCCAGTCTTCGGAATTGTAGTCTTGTAGTCCCATTTGGAGCGGAAGTCCAGGGATGTCATTACAGTAAACTTAAATATTGAAGAAGAAAATCTTCTCTTTTCCGATAAAATGTTATTTTAACTTCTGGTTTGAGAAAATTTCTTTCATTGAGCCTGGACACTAAAAGCTCAGATGCTTGCTTGGACAGATTTAGATCTCGTATTAGGTTATTGAGTTCTTCTTGGCTGAATGGTTGAGGTGTTGAAGAACTTCCTTCATAATCGCTTCCACTGTTTTCACATGCCAAAAGCTCCAGATCTTGCCCCTCGTCGGAGTCTGATGGTGAAAGCTCTAATAATCCAGTAAACACTGGTATAGGAACTTCACTGCTATGTGGAATTGATCTCATTGCAGATTCAAGATCAGGATAACCCCACTTAGATTTCTTGTGGCGATTGAAGCCTTTAACATTCTCAATACAAAAATAACAATCACCAAAATGGTCTTTCGGCTCTCGCCATATCATTTGTACACCGAAACTTAGACTTTTCTTCTCACTATTTGTCCACTGCCGTAGGCTCTCCACGCAGTTTTTGCAGACCTTATGGGGAACCCAAGACTTGTCTTCGTCTTCCAGCTTCACACCGAAATAAGCCAAATATGCCTGCTACACAAAGTCAGTTATATTTCTTCTTTGCTTTTCAATCATGTATTCTCCACAGATGTAACAGAATACATTCGGATTATTTTTGCAGTATCTTCATGATGAACTCATGATGTCTTTAGAAAGCAGCTATAAAAGAGAAAAAAATAAACCAAGTTATAACTTGGTATAGTTAAATAAAACAACAGACACCAAACGTATTGCATTTGTTTTACACAAAGGGTACAATCATATTTTCAAGATTGTCCAATATCTCAGAAACTAGAGCCAATTCAGCAAAAGCAGTGGCAGTTTTGAAATCAGCACCCATGAATTGCTATAAATTCATTCAAATATTCTTGGCAATTCGAAAAAAAAATTTTTTTGTTGAGCTGTGTAATCAAGACAATCAATGAAGCGTTTTAAGTGAGAATAGCCGAACTCAATTTTTGGGTAAGGCTACTATGTCTCTGAATGCTTCATCCAGTACATTTAAGTAAGATAAGTTCGCTTATAAAACTGTAGACAAAATAAACTGTACAATGTAGTGAATACACCTCTTGGCCTCGCGTATGATTCCTACACAGGGGACCACGTACCACTCCTCTGGCACATAATGTTTTGGGGGTGCGACAGGCCCGTAGCCAGGTCAAAGTAAGCAGGGGGCACCAATACCCAGCAAGGGGGGTACCTTCTCATTTTAGGTACTTTTTCTTTATTTTTTCCTCTTTTTCTTCTTTTTAAGCGGGGGGGGGGGCACTCCACACCTAGCGGGGAGGGGGCACGCCCCCCACCCAGTGCTCCCCCTTGGCTACGGCCCAGTGCCCCCCCTTGGCTACGGGGCTGGGGTGCGAACACTCATACAACGATCGGTCCCCATATTACTTGGGCCTTACGTCCCCCTCTCCTCCAATAACGACACCACTGCTAAGATGGACACTCAACTTGTCACGCCTCGCCTCGATATAAAACATACATAAATACATTTTGGTCAAAACAACAACAACAAAACAAAACTAACCCACCTGTGATATGGAACCCCGGGTGGACTCACTACGCCACTGGGTGTATATCTTTTTTTTCAGTAAACAGGAACTTGTGATTCAGATAAGTTCGGTGTATCTGTGTTTACAAGCTTGTGGCTTTACAGAGACATACATTGGTCTCAAAGTTTATTGAAGGCTCAATATGTGCAAATAGTGGCCTTGGAAGCTGTTTTTATCACAAGGCTACCATTGTAACTTTACCTTGACACCCCCCACCCCCCCACAAAGAGACCCCCCCACCCCGTAAACGTACGAAAAACCATGACAACACCTTTTCATTATTCCCATCAAACATAATGATTCGGAAGTAAACAAATTAATAAAAAAATACTTTAAATAGGGCCCTTAAGTTGTAAGCAACGCTCCTGATTAGAATATATTATGCCACTTGTTTATTAGGGCCTTTCAGTTGTAAGCGAAACCCCTGGTTTGAATATATAATGACTCTCTCTGCATATCAACACAGTGGTAGGGCTACAAATTTAATTTCTCCCAGAATTCTGTTCGTATTCCCAATGTTTATTACCCGGATTATTGAAATCAACGATTCAGTATACCGTCTGCTAACTTGCTGCAAATTTCTTTAAGCTTCCAGCTGAGACGATCACACGCTCCTCCTCATCAGACAAATGTTCCTCATTCAAGTTTAATGTCTTGAATGTTGTTCAGTCTGAAAATCCTCAAGTTAATCTGTAGTAAGCCCTCCACTATGGTACTCGAAAGTAGTAAACATTTACTTCCAGGTCCATATTTTTGTTGGTAATGTGTGGCCGTCATTAGTTCTATACCCGATTGTCTGTTCTCAACGTGTGTGTGTGTGTGAAGTCCCTGTAAGGATGAGATAAAATCTCTAAGATCCTATAAACCACTAATGGGACGGTTTTTATGGTCACCTTGTTTCATCCCCACCGTAGCCGGTAGTGCAATGACCATGGAGACACCACGGGAGATATATCGGGAACTTAAGCCAAGACCTGAAAAATTTCCGGAGATCGAACCAGGTACCTACTGGTCGACAGTCGAGCGCTTTACCGCAAACACTGCAACCCTGTTTTCAACATGTATAACTTAATCGACTTCGTTTGTAACCCAAAGATTACCGGAGACAAAAAAACTTGCTTAGTTTTCGTTCGTAAACTGAACTTCCATGACCCAAGGCTTTCACAATCCGTGGTACCACTGTACATTAACTTTAAACCAATGTAAACAAACATATTAAAATGCTATTATTTATTTAATAACGATGTTTGATTCATGGGACGGATGGCAGAGTGGAATAGATGATGCTCGAGGTCCTGGTGAAGGTTGGTTCAAGTCCCACAAGTCCACCCAGCTTGAAGTGGGTGCCTGACTTTAAGTTGGGGAAGTAAAGGCAGCTGGTCGTTGTGCTAACCACACAGTCCCTTTCTATGTTGAGGCTATAGAAACAGATTCCACACTTCATCTGCCCCGATGTCAGAGCACTATGATTGTTTTTTTTTATTATTCATTAACGTAATGAGTAAACATAATTATTATAAAACCTATTAACCATTAATAGTTAATAAAATTGTTATTTTACTAAAACTTAAGGTATATTATTATGATAAACTTAAGTAACTGTTGACTATGAATTAAAATATCAACATCAAACCAAACAAATACAATAAAAAAAAAACAACGAACGATGGATCTTAGAAATAAAATTTCTTTTTCGAAATTTGCTTGTAAATAGCTTTCGGTAACATTTTTATCTCCCCACTTTCCCCTCCCCAAAAAAAGGCCAAATGAATTTTAAAGTAACAACCCATATTTAAAGAAAACATTGTCCCTTAAAAACTAAATAACAAAACAGATCACATGATAATAATACACATAACACAAAAAAATATCTGGTTTCACAAGTATCTATCAGCTATAATTCAACTTAACTCTTAAAATAATCACTCATTGCATACATAGCTAATAATGAGTCTTTATTTACTCTTTCCATTTAAATACAAAAAAAAAAAAAAATCGAGATAAATAATCCATTTTAAACCAATACTGTAAAACTTAAAAAAAAAATATTTAAAAAAATCTCCTTAAATTTCACAATTTTTTTTTCAGAATAGATTTTGTACATATCATCACAGACGGAATCACTCAATGTTAAAAAAAAACAAACTTTTGATTAAAAAAAAAAACAAAAGAAAATCTCATCCACTGAAATCTTATAAAATTACATGAACAGAATCATTTCAGTTAATCTGCATTAAGTCACAACAAAGGTAACACATTAATTAACAATCATTACACATCTATCATATCAAATGTTGAGTCAACCAAAGGGACAGCCCCATATTATTCCATTTCAAAAACAAAAACTATAAAATTCTCAATTCACTTGATTTGTCACTGACAAGATAATTTGGAATCTGAATGACTCAAAGAGTCCAGTTTCCAAAAAACCTTTTATCAGCTCTGAGTATGATTCGCACTAACCAGGTTCATCTTAAAGCCATCCAGGTTCATTTCCAAGCCCTGGGGACTGAACTGGAAGGCTTTAAAAACCTGGTTAATATCATGAATGGTACCCAAAACTGGTCAAGTATGAATCAACAGATATTTGTAAGCATGAGAAGAGGTTGGGAAAATTTTTTTGCAGAAATTCGATAAGCCACATGCTTTTGCGGACTGGAAATGCAACCAAGTTCCCAACCTCACTGCAACCTACAAATCAAAATCGTTGACAGATACAGATGACAAATCAAGATGAGTTGGAGAAGATTTGTGGGTTTTGTCATTTGGAGATGGAGAATATGAGAACTAATATGAATACATACATTGAGTGAATGTGGTTTTACATGTTTGGTTAATCTCCACTCTACTGGAGAAGAATGCCATTCCTCCTATTTCAGGAAAGTAATGCGTTGCTTTTGAATAATGTAGGGTGCACTTGAGTTTTTCAATGGTCCACGCAGGTATGGCGTGAAAAAAACATATGTCTCAAAAGCAACAATTTTACTTTCTGAAATGGGGTGGCGCCTACCAGTGGGCGCTAATTGACCAAACATGTAAACCAGCATTTATCCCAATGAATGCGAAGAGACTGCATATACACATGAACTCCAGGAGTTCCAAGACACTGAGATAAATAGGAATATGAACCCATACCCAGGAAATAAAAGGTGGAATTTAGAATCTCGCAAACCTAAAAAAAAATATAGCCTATATTAAACAGGTTGTTAGATCGTAATGCCCAAGTGACTTTTTGAACATTCCCAATAGCGGTCATCTAAAAGTGTGGTGGGCACACTAAGACACACACTGTCTGCTGGAGGCCAGAGAATACAATGCCAAATAGATGGGAGGGGATAACAGAAGTATATTTATGTATACATGATCTTACACCACTCCTTAAAATCAAAACAAAGCGGGACATGCAGTGAGATAACATTTAAACTAAAGCCTTTATTGAGCTAACCATTTATAACTCAATAAAGGCAAATCACATTGCTTGTCCTGCTCTAATATTAAGGAGTGTTGTATCATCATGTATACATAAATATACTTCTGTTATCCCCTCCCATCTATTTCTTTGAATCCTCAGACCTCCAGCAGACAATGTGTTGTCTCAGCGACAGAACACACACACTACCACACACTTTCAGATGTAAAAGGAATGTTCAAAAAGTCACTTGGGCATTACGATCTAAAAACTTGGTTGATATAGGCTACATTTTCTTTAGGTTTGAGAGATGCTAAATTCCACCTTTTATTTTCTGGGTATGGGCTAAATAGTCTGCCAAAAAGTTTATAAAGATTTATAAAAAAAAAATGCATGACTGAATGAATATCAATGAGAAAAAAAAAAGAGATCTATATATGACAGTATTGCATATAAATAAAATCGTAAGGTAAAGTTAAATGCAAGTTTTGCACCAAGTATCAACTTTTTAAATTAATCTCTCACAGATATGTTCAATGAAATAAAAATGAGCTCAAGCTGTAATCCGTCATGTTCATGATGTCTCCATTATTTTAATATCAAGTCTGAAACCTGCGATCTTGAGTTATTAAAGCCTTTCATCTTTCTTTTTTTTTTACCCTATAAATAGTCAGTCATAGTCTTTTTTTCCCCCATCTGATGAAGACTTTAAAAGAATAATGTCATGCCATCTTCTGGCGTTTAACACTTGAAAAGAAGTAAAAAAAAAACCATTTCTAAATTAAATTTCTTTTTCCTAAAGTCTCTTGCAAGTTTGCCTTGATTTTTTTTGCTAAGTGGACTTGCTTGGGCATATGAATTCTGTTAAATACAATGAGGTCTGTCGTAAGGGGGAAGAGTCTGGATGGTCGAAAAACAGCTAGCGATAAACATCAACGGACAGAAAACGTGTTGAACCAGATATCTTTCAGTGATCTATGGAAAAAAAAATAGAGGGACATTGCTTATCATTAGTATTGTGGAACTATTAAACTAATTTAATATCATAAAAAACAAAGGTAAGCACTCTAATGTCGTAATTATTCCTAGATAAAATGTTATTTTCATCTGCATTGGAGAAGTTAATGAGAGCTATTACTAAAATTACTCCTGATTGTTGATTATGTTCAGTAGAGAAACAACTCAGTCACTTAAAAAAAACTTATTGTTTTGAAAGCCAAGGAACAAATAAAAAACCAGACTAAAGTTTGGAAAAATTATAAAGAAAGACCCCCCCCCCCTCCTTTGTCATCATCATATTAAGAGTCACTTTAATCATTAAATGACCTTTGGTTATTTCTAATCAGAGTGGCATTTACCCTATGTATGAAAGACATGATGAATAAAAGTCCAGGCTGCTCTTCTAGTTGCCATCAATGATTTTAAAACCACCATAGCTTTCTTTATAAATGAGACGATGATGAATGTTTTAAAAATGTGTAACTATCGTAAAAGCAAATCCCTTTCAAAGTTTAGACACTATGATAGCTTTGAAAGGTTTTATGCTTTCTCAAGTATTGCGTTTACAAACAGTCAAGTAAAAACTATAGAAGCATTTATTTGAAAATTATTTTTCAAAATGACATGAAAACGTAAACTATGAATCCGCTCTGTAATAAACAAATAAGCAAAATTTTTTTGATGTATCTTAGCTATCTGTTGAGCTTAATTGTTTTTCAATGTTTAAAAAAAAATTGGGTAATGAAAATGAAAAATTTGACTTGTGCAACCTTGAAAATAGCATGTCTGTGTTACATTTCATCATAAGTTGTGTTTCTTCTTTGTGCATGATGACTATTATAAAAATATATATTAATAAAATCAGTGCTTTTTTTGTGCTGGTACGCAACGGTACTGCGTACCGGCATTTTTTTCAATGTGGGGAAAAAATTATTACTTTTCTTGTATTTTAACGTTTATTATTCATTTATTTTATTATTAATTTGTTAAAATTGAATTATTTTAAAATTGCGCGCTATAAGAATTAAAATAGGTGCAAACTGGTAGTTAAAAGTTAGGCAATCCATCACTGAGTACAGCACCTATTTTTTTTTACAAAAAAACACTGAATAAAAATACATGCTCAATTCCCCCCCCCCCCCCACTACTAAAGTGGCCCTGTCAAATATGCTCTGGAGAGTTTAATTTATGAGCTGCAGATGTATTATTTGGTATTATTTTTACTCAAAGAATGAATTTATCATGCTACTAAACTACATTTGCTTTAAAACAGTATTCCACACTACATAAACTATCTGTTCATGAGTTCTCCCTTAAGATGCTGCACATGATAAGTTTAAATCATGATAGTCTATTGAATTTCAGAGTATTTATTTACCTTTTTTGAGTGCTCGTTTGTCAGTGCATATTTGGTTGCACCTTCCACTTCACCCCTAATAAGTTAGCCGTGCTTGGAAGGTGAACAGTATCTCCTGTGGACTGGTTTTCCAATGTATCAGGAGGATGCACATCTATGTCTAAATCAGCATCTACTGTTTCCTGCATTTGACTTTGTTTTAATCTAACGTTAAGCCTGGATAATTCTTCGCAAATTTTAGTAGATGTTAAAAAGCTATCCATTTTTACCATATCCACAGGAGATAGTCGAAAGATTTGTGCGTCTTTATCTTGAAACTGCCAAGTGGTTCTTCTGTAAATTGATAATGATTTAATATTTTAGATAATTAAATAAATGAAATCAAATGTAAACAACTTTTATTAAGTAAAATAAATGCCTTAAAAAGTAAAAAAAATGCAAATTGCCTTCAATGACTACTTTTAATAATATGACAATTATTAATACTGTGAATGGCTAGTTATATTAATTAAATTTCATTAATAAAAAAATTATCATAACAAACTATTGCTTTCTGTTTTGTCCACAGAATTTTAACTTCGTCCGTCTTGAAGTCTCGATTTATTATAATCATATTCATAAAGACTCAAAAGAGGTAATGATATCATTTTCTAAGTTTAGCGAGGTTACAAAATTAATAGATCATTCCACCTCTTAATTTGAATCAAATGCTAAATGCAACCCAGAAAAATCAAATAGCTAATGTTACTTTGTCAGTAATATTTATTCTTACGTTGAATTTTTGTTTCTTGCTAGCTATGTTTACATTTCAAGCCGGTAGTTCTTTAGGGTAAGGATACGCCTTTTTTCCTCTTTCAACACAGATCTTGGGTAAATAAAACACAGGTAAGCCACTAAGTGTGATTTAGCAGCTATGTGAAAAACGATACATTTGTATGCCAACATGTAAATCTGAGTAAAGGATTTACGAATGAGCTATACAAGCTATATCTTAGGGCCCCCACTTTTTGTGGGGGCCCTCAAAATTTAGTGAGCGATTGTAATTTATACTTAAATATTTGGCACGCTGACTTATAATATCTGGACTTATAAAGCAGAGGTTTTCAACCTTTTTTATGCTGCGGACCCCACAGACATTCCAAGCCCAGGTAGCGGACCCCCTTAGCCAAAGGCGCCCTGGCCTCAACTTTTCGTACCTCGGGTTGGGCTAGAATATGTCTTAAGTTTGCAGATGCAATATACTTAAATTCTGCTAAACTGTAGGCCTAGCCTAAGTTACGCGCAAAACATGTAAAAGTCATTTCACATATGAAATAGCTATCAGAGATGAGCGGACAGCGGACGCGTCCGTTTGCGGACGTAAATCCGCAGACATTTCCGAATCCGCAGACTGACAGCTGACGCTCCGTATGGTTAAGTTGCGGACTCGCGGACTGACGCGGATCTTCTTTAGCGTTACCATAAAAAATTTCAAGTCATTTAAACAGCTAAATTTCAGCAATGCGGACGCGCGGACTGACTGCGGACCAATGTTGTAAGATTCTGCGGACGCGGACGCGGATCATTGATAGAAATCCGCGGACGGACGCGGACGCTAAATTTCAAGATCCGCACACCTCTGATAGCTATCTATCCAAAACATGAAACAATCACCGATTTATTCTACTTGTATGTCTGGTACACAATTTTCTGTTCAGTGGTAAGGTTGTGCTTGCTTTGCACTACAGCAAGATCTTCATTCATGTCCTTTGACGCTGCTTGTTTCCTTCGTGCGACTAAACCAGACTTACGACCAGTCATCGAAGCAGCGCCGTCCGTACACATGCCAACACATTGTGTCCAGGCCAGTCCTGATTCTTCAAAAAAATCATCAGTTACACGGAAAGATTCACGGTTGTGCACCGCGGCAGCAACTCGCAGAACAAACATTTCGCACAACTTCACCTTCCCAGCAGTATCGAACGTAAACCAACATTCGGGCTGCATTCACAATGCCTGTGCTTTCGTGAAGCTGAATTGCATATCTGATATGCTGAAGCAGGCCCGTAGCCAGGTCAAAGTAAGCAGGGGGCACCATACCCAGCAAGGGGGCACCTTTACTTTTTCTTTATTTTGTCATCTTTTCTTCTTTTTTAAGCGGGGGGCATTCCATACCTGGTTACGGGGCTGTGCTGAAGGCGTGCAATCAGTTGGCAGCGAACATCCTCAGACATGTCGACATTTCGTCTGCTCACTGTGTTATCAGACAGTTCAAATAAATCTCTCTCTGCCTCTCAAAGTATTCCTTCACTTTACTGGCAAGTTTCGAATGCACTGTGGTCAAATGGCGCCTCAATTTCTCAGGCTTTATCGCATCGCTCGATGTTTGCAACACACGACACAAAGAGGTTGGTCAGCATCTGTTACCACTGCGATGAAGCCGAACGGTATATATTCTGGATTGTACTTGCGCGGTTTTCTTTTTCGTTCGTCTTTGGTTGCTTGATCATCAGAATCTTCCAGGTTTTGGTCACTTTTCCTCTTTACAAATTTTCCACGCTACTAGCCTTGGACAGTTTACATTTACAAATATTGATAAACAAATGACCAAAAACAGTTTCGTCCTTTTGACTCAGATCTCACAGGGGAAAAAATTAGACAAAGTTTCAGAGTAGAGAGAGTTAGAGTAGGTAATTATCTGTAAAAATATTTCACATTCTGATGACGAAAACTCACATTTTAAAATTAAATCGACTGCTATGATAAAACAAATACAAATCTTAACAAATATTTTGAATTGTTTACTAACATTTTAAAAAAGTATTTGTCACATAAGCAAGTCATACGACAACAGAATAGAACAATATGTTCATGCTTGGGTTCATCGCTAGAATTTCGCACCGTTTCATCGATGCGTTAGCAAAAAATGCCTATGGCCTTTTTTCATATTAAAAATTTACAAAAAATCTACTTCGAACCAAAACAATCTGTGGGTGTCATTTAAATTAACAAATTACCAGCAAATTGATATCAAAAAGTTTTGTCTAAGATTATTTCCAGGCCAATCTAGGCTTATAATAATTGTAACCACTGGTTAACCAAACTAGTTATCAACGATAGACACGCTTGCTCAGATCCGGATGTTTTATCAGTGATGTCAGAGCTCAGTAAGTAAGAAATATTGTCAAGATGACATGACTTAAAAACTCACTGCACAAGAACATGTAGTATGTCTAGATCAGACTTCAGACGAAAATATAAGGAAATACCAGCGAAATTTTTAATTCTGCACACTGTTGTTTGTGCCTGAAACATTGGCATAGCTAGTATTCTTTGTTTAGCTAAAAGCTAACCAGTCAACCAAACCAAGCAATACTGTATACGAGAAAAATCCCTACTTTTCCCCGTATCTCAAATTGCTTAGGCCTTATCAAGTCTAAATCCGACTCTGATGTGGATTCATACAAAAAAAAAAAGATGACTCATCTCATGAGAGTTAACGCACTTTTAAATAATTATCATTTTTCCTAAGAACTATTTCATTGCGGAAACATTCGACTTACATGAATAGAAAATGTTTCAACTTCAGACTACGCACCGTGTTGGCAGCGTGCGTAAGGGTGTTGTATCGGATATGTGGGTCTGCGATTTGGTTTTCAGGTTTCTAATTCTAATTATCTTTTCGTTTGCAAACAAAATGCTACCAATGGCTCATTTATGTATTTTTCCATGAGACGTTACTTCTAAATGGAAGCGTTGCTCCCTCACCTATTGTTGTCAGACATTTAACCTAATCTAAGCCTTTGGGTGCAGGGATATAAGATGTGCCCAGTGCCGAAGCTGGGGATTTGGGGGCACGGGGGTGGGCTTGGCCTCTTTAAGGGCCCCTGCATTTTGACATTTAACATCATGACATGAGAAAATGTACTTTATATTTTATATAAAAAATGTTTGGGGGCCACCCTCAAGCTGGGGCCCGCGGGGACTTTCAAATTTGGACCCCCTCTCCCCTCCCTAGTAACGCCTCTGGGTGTGCCCGTGTGCGCACAAACAGAACTAGCCGAGCTCGCGCAATCACATTTGGCGTACAAAAAGACCGCACTACTATTCTGTTTAGTAGTCCTATATGCTGCTATATTGAGCACCAGAGAAATTTCATCCGCGTACATTCAAAATCTACAGCCGCAAGCAGCATTGGAAAAGGATTCAAGATAGCTGTGGCGAAACTAGAAAAAGAGGGTGGGCAGAGGCGTACCTAGGGTGGGGGGAGGAGGGGTCCAAATTCGAAAGTCCCCCCCCGGGCCCCAGCATTAGGTGGGCCCCCGAAAATTGTTTTTACATGACATATTAAGTATATCATCTCATGTCATGGTGTTGAATGTCAAAATGCAGGGACCCCCCAAAGAGGCCAAGCTCCCGGGGCCCTTAAATTCCTAGGTTCGGCACTGCTGGGTGGGGTTGGGAGGGTCCGCTTTACTTCATCACCAGCCAGGATTATTTTCACAACTTTCGTATTTTTAGGCACGATAACGAGGCGGAACTTGTTTTTTTTATTTTCTAGAGGTTGCTATAGCTGCCGCTACGGGGGACGGATGGTCGTGCGGTAACGCGCTCGACTGTCGACCTGAAGATACGTAGTTCGATCTCCGGTGAGGACCAAAAAATGTTCCAGGTCTTGGCTTAAGTCCCAGCTATGTCTTAGTGGTGCCTCCATAGCCATTACACTACCGTCTGTGGTGGGGGTGAAAGAAGGGCAACTACAAAACCTAAACAAATTGTCCCATTTAGGTGGACGGACGGTCGTGTGGTAAAGCACTCCACAGTTGAACTGAAGGTACCTGGTTCGATCCCTGGTGAGGACCAAGGAAATTTTTCATGTCTTAGCTCAGGTTCCCGATATATCTCCCGCGGTGTCTCCAAGGCCATTTGCACTATCGGCTATGGTGGGGATGAAAGAAGGGCACAATAAAAAAACCGTCCCATCAGTGGTTTATAGGATCTAAGAGATTTCATCTTATCCTTACAGGGGCGTCACACACACATAGGTGCCGCTAACCAGAGGCGTTCCTATGGATAGGCGACATAAGCGGCGGGTTAGAACGCCCTATTGATGGGCCACTCCCACTGGCCGGGGATTGTTTTATTCTGCAAAATATAAAATTTAGATTTTTTTTCGGATGTTATTTTGGGTGACCAGACACCTCATCATACGAGACATTTCATCATTGCAGCATTTCATCATTGCAACATTTCATCATTGCAACATTTCATCTTTATAGGGTTAGGGCTTATGTTTGCAAAATGCAATGATGAAATGTTATGGTGGTGAAATACTATAATGATGAATTGCTATAATGTTCAAATGTGCAATGATGAATTGCTATAATGATGAAATGTTGCAATGATGAAATGTCTCTATGATGAGATGTCAGGGAACCGTTATTTTGAAAGGGCTAATTTCTCAAAGAGAAATGATAGTTGAAATTAACTCTTTCTTTTAGTTTCAATGCGAACTGGCCAAAAACATATACTAAATTTAGATCGACCAAGCTAGAATATTATGAAGTACTATTATGTTGCCAGTTAAAACTAACTTAGATTGACCAAACTAGAACATTATGAACTACTATTATGTTGCCAGTTAAACTAAACTTAGATCGACCAAAACTAGAACATTATGAACTACTATTATGATACCAGTTAAAACGCTTGTTTTCACATTTATTTTCCGGTTGTCAATTATTTTTTTCACCTGCTACAGATTTTCAATACATCTCTCACATCACATAGAATTGGTGTTATGTATGTTTTTTTTTGTAAATCAAGGACACTTCTATCAGCCACGGCAACAGGCCCGTAGCCAGGTCAAAGTAAGCAGGGAGGCACCAATATCCAGCAAGGGGGCACCTTTTCATTTTAGTTACTTTTTCTTTATTTTTTTCCTCTTTTTCTTCTTCTTTAAGCCGGGGGGGGGCACTCCACACCTAGCGGGGGGCACGACCCCCCCAGTGCCCCCCTTGGCTACGGGGCTGCACTGCAAGCAAGTTGCAGGAATTGGCAAATAAATGCATGAGGGAAAATCTTTCGAATCTATTACCTAGAACTTAAGACCAATGATTATGTTTGAGATAAATGGCCTCAATCGCTGGCCCTCAGGAAACAATAATGGCAACAATCAACCGACGCAAGATGGCATGGTTAGGTCATTTGTTAAATCAAAATAGCTTGCCAAAAACACCATTCTTCAAGAAACAGTATAAGGAGGCCGTTGCATAAAAGCGCAAGCGGAAATGTTGGTTTGACAATCTAAAAGAGTGGACATGGGCTACTAATAAATGAATTAAAGACAGCCGCTCAGGATAAACAACTATGGAGAAATATGTCTGTGGATGTCTCCATTGGTTCCCCCCGACCACCATATCGGTCAAGGGTATGATGATAACCAGAGCCGGATTTAAAAATTTTAGGGGCCCTAGGCCAACAAAAATTCGAGGCCCCATTTTGAAAAATAAAAAAAAGTGTTGTTTTTCATTTTCTTTCTTTGTATACTACTCAACATTTTGGGACCCCCATATTTCGCCAGGGCCCCATGCCAGGCCCTAATCGCCCTATTTGTACATCCGGCACTGGGAGCATGAGACATATCTACCAAATAAATATTCTTCAGATGTGAGTCCTTTTTATCGCTATTTTTTTCTCGCTCAAACTAACAAATAGTGAGACTGTGAAGCAGGCTCGTAGCGTGAAAATTCTACAGCTGGGGGGGCCAGTCATTATACAGCAGGGGCCAGGCAATAGCAGGGGGGGGGGTAGGTAATGCATTTTACTGAGTAGAGCAAATAAGCAGAGGGGGGCCAGACAAAACGCAGCGTGGGGCCCGGCCCACTGCCCTCCGCACGCTACGGGCCTGCTGAGAAGCATAAATGGCTGGTTTAACTCATAACATAAAACGCTGTCCTTTGCTTTTGTTGGAGCTGTTTAGTCATTCAACAACAACAACAACAATAATAATACTAATAAAATATCATTTGAATGAATTAGCATAAATATCAGCAGAGCACAAAGTAGTCGACACTCTGGAATACACAGATTAAGGCACAGATTAGATCATAGATATATGGATTAGATATAATATCTAATCTACGGATTAGGCCTAGGCCTACTAATCAAATACTTTGAAATAATGTGTTATAGAATAAGAAGTAGAATCAGGAGATTATCCCAAACTGAGGGGTAACCCGGCTATCTGGCAAACACTGTGATGAGCATATGGCATAGATGTTTTAGGTGCGAATTGTTTTTTGTTTTACATAGACTACACATGTTTCTTAAGAAGTTATCAAAAATATTATTCATCATTTCTCACGAAATAAACACAGATCTATGTCTATAAAAACTTTGGTTACAATTTTGTATTAGCGGAATGATTTAGGAAATTCCAGAAATATTATTTTAGACCAGGTGACGTAAATGAAAGACAGGAAGCAAGACACGATCAAAATTAGTGTTTCTAAAACTAACCGTTTCATAGACTGCTTTGACCTACCAGCTCGCGGTAATCACGTACTAGCATAGATCTCGATCTGAAACATGTAGTACTATTGATGCAAGGGAAGTAGCCTATTTATTAGTGCCGTTCATCATTGTTAAACACGGTTACATCCCTTAGTAATGAAATTTCCTTTTTACTCATATTTGTTTAAAAAAAAATTAAGTGCAAAATTAATTATTGAATCATGCTAAATCATGAAGCAAAAAAATGTATGCAAAATATCAAGAAAATCTAACACTAAAAAGTGTCTCGAAAATCGATTACACCATTTTACTATCCGAACATCATCAATTTGTCTATGTGTAGTTGACTTCTTCAAACTCCAAAGCCCACTCTCTACAACTGTCGTAACTTCTATGCCAAAGACGTAGCTGGGGGGGGGCTGAGTGACTACAGCTCCCACCCAAATAAATACAAATTTTATTGTTGATAGTAAAATTGACAAAAATTTGCCTTTAAAAACTTGGAAAAGCCCCCCATCCCCCCATCCCCCCCCAAAAAAAATCCTGACTACGGTACTGCTCTATGCTATACGCTCTCTAGAAGTCACTGTGTCTGAAAAACTGTCCCGCTAGGCTTAGGCCACTCCTAGTTGTTTGATTGGTCGATTTAAATACTCAGCCATTATAAGGTTATCGACTTCACATTTAAGTTCAGCTACTTATCTCTTTGTTGCAAGGAAAGTGTGTGTTGACATTTTTAGATCTTCGTACTGTGTAAACTGATTCCCCCACCTATTGACACCTAGGGGCAGAGGTCGGCAAACCTTTTGGAGATGGAAAAGCCAAAAGTTATAATTTACAATTTTCTCAGTTTTTAAATAGCCACTCAAATTTTTCTTTCAGTATTATGGTATTTGATTAGGAATAGGTGTATAAAATAATATAAAAAAATTATTTGCGCATTGAACTGAAAGGCCGCAATTTGACATCGAAAGAGCCGCAACTTGACATCGAAAGAGCCGCAACTTGACATCGAAAGAGCCGCAACTTGACATCGAAAGAGCCGCAACTTGACATCGAAAGAGCCGCATGCGGCTGGCGAGCCGCGGTTGCCGACCCCTGACCCAGGGTAATGTATTTGCCATGTAAATTACCAAACTTGCCTAACCTGGTTCACCAGAAATTCTAACCTTCAGTGCCAAACCTAGGGATTTGGGGGCCCGGGGGAATCGGCCTCTTTGGGAGCCCATGCATTTTGACATTCGACACCATGACATGAGAAATGTACTTAATATTTATTTAAAAAAAATAATTTTAGTGCCACCCCCCTCAAGCTGGCCCGGGGTGGGGGGGGGACTTTCGAATTCAGACATCCTCTCCCCCACCCTAGGTACGCCTCTGCTAACTTTCTGAACTTATTTTAATCAAGAAAGATATAGCCCTGAACCTACTTAAATTAACAGATATATGATCTTTCTTTTCTAGACCTACATCATAGTCAATTGTCTTTGTGATAACTTCACTCTCCACATTCCATATATGTTACAAAACACGAATAGCGTTATCTAGCAAAACAATTGGCTGCCATCACAATTGTAATAATGTAACAAGTTATACTATCATAGCCTATTGTAAAAACAAAATTTTCCAGCCACTCCGTATATAATTATAAGTACTCAGGATTTTTCCTCTTTGTATTTCCGTTATCCTATCCAACATCTTTACAATTTGTTTTTTTTTTTTCATTTGAAGAATGAAACAAAAGGTCAGATGACGAGTTGGCAACTTAAGAATGAACATAAATGTTTGTCATGTAAATAACATTGAGCCTAACCTATGACCTCTATCACTTGACACTGCAGACCCTCTGACCCGCCAAATCCAAATTTAATAAGGTCATAAAAGGCGCGCAAATTTCCAAAAAAAAAAAAAACAACCGTTCAATTTTTAAGTCAGTTTAAAAGACAGCAACTTTTATTATGTAAGTGGGACGAATGGCTGAGTGTTGTAGTTGCTCGACTGTCGATCTGAGTGTCCTGCGATTCGATCCTCAGTAATATTTTTCCAGGTCTTAGTGAGAGTTGGTTTAAGTCCCACAAGTTCACCCAGCTTTAAATGGGTACTTGACTTAGATAAGTAGGGGAAGTAAAGTCGGCTGGGTGTTGTGCTAACCACACAATCCCTTTATATGCCGAGGTTGCAAAAACATATCAGTTCTACACTTCATCTGCCCCCGTTGGCTTATTAGGCTAAGTGACCTATACTTTTACTTTTTCTTTTTTTTTTTTTACATTAGCCAAATAAAATTTAATAATCCGATGTACGGTCACACAAATCGCAGGAAATAAATTATCCCGACATCGCATCATTCTGTTTGAATCACCTTTTCCCCGAGCTCCGCCATGTTTGTTTTTATTTTAAACTCCACCAATATGGGGGCTGTCCATAAATTACGTCAACAAATTTTAAGCAATTTTACCTCCTCCCCCCTCCCCCTTGTCAACAACTATAAAATTATGTCAACATTTGATTACCCCTCTCCCCCCAAAATAACAGGAAAAGGGTAACATTTTTTTTTTAAATAGACTAGTTTACAACTACAACAAAAAAGTGAATAAAATTAAAATATTTAGAAAAAAAAAGTTTAATAAACTTTTAACTTATGAACATATTACCAAATTATAACTACAAAGGCTTACTCTGAACAGAAAACAGATGACATGGTTTCAGCCCCGTAGGGTGAAAATTCTACAGGGGGCGCCAGGCATTCCACAGCAGGGGCCAGGCAATAGCAGAGGGGGGCAGGTAATACATTTTGCTAAGTAGAACAAATAAGCAGGGGGGCAGACAAAACGCAGGGGGGTGGGCCCGGCCCCTTTGGACCCCCGCACACTACGGGCCTGCATGGTTTACAAAAATGTATACAAATTACACCATTAAATTATGAACATACTTTAAATTAATAAAACACTTTAAATACTATTTAATTATTCACAAAGACTTGTTCTAACTTCAAGCAGAAACGAGATTAAAAAGTTAAACTATAAATACAGTTTTAATTTATTAACATATTTTTTTACAAACAAATCCAAATCTTATAATCTCCCATGGAGATGTCAAATGTTCCTCAATTGTTATTTTTGGCATATGTTCTGGGTGAATAATTTCTTGTGGAACCGAAACACCAGACAAGTCAACATTTTCTTCATCTAGCCATTCTGCACTCACTATCACCCATGAGCAGTAATTGCCATGAGCTCTCTTTGTCTTTTGACAGCCACTCGCATTGGACGAATTCTTAGCATTTAGTATTTGACTGGGCCCAGGCACACATTGTTGGTGCTGTTGAACATGATTCTTTAACATGGCTTGCGAAACAACATAAAGGTGACAGATTTTACAAGTCCGTTCAAACAATAGCAACTGAATAGATGGACAATATATATCAAATGGAAGAATTTGAATGTTTTTGCCGATCGAGGTAGAATGATTTCAACTTTCACAGACTGATTGAAGAAAAGAGATTGAAATCTATGTGAGTTTATATCAGATAATCTGGTTCTTTAAGGCCCTCATTAGTTTGGCGGACTGGAATTGGTGGAGGGATAAATCTATCAGCAATAATATGAAAGTGCGAGCTTCTAATTGGTTGTCAACAAGTTAAATCACAACATTTGACAATTAGTTGAAAGTACTGACTTTTTCTCATAAGGCTTTTTGCACTCACCACTCCGCCGCTGTTGGAAAATTGTCTATGCTTATATACTTGCTTTCTCATATTTCTGTCAATGTTTCGCCAGAATATTTAAAGTATAATTTGTCCAACTCTTCATCAATTTTTCGACCTTGTGTGCCAAGGTGGCTTCCAAAATGTTTATGTGGCAAAATTAGTAGGAATATACTTAGTTTAGTTAAAATACTGAATGTTGGGCGTGTGTGGAAACGCATGACTAATTGCTGCTTAATTTTCCTTTATTAAGTAATTATATTAAATTTTAAAAAGTAACATTGTTGACGTCAACTTTTCCTGACCTCCGCTCCTCCCCCTAGTCAACAATTGTCAAAAATTTTATGACCCCCCTTCCCCCGTATTTTGTTGACGTAATTTATGGACAGCCCCTATACATTTCTGGATCATTTCTTAACAAACATCACCTAATACTTAATAGGAAAAGTCACAGAAAAGAATGTAATTCTTACATTACTCAGGCCGTGGACGACATTATAATAGCAATGTATCATGTTGATTATAATATGGTATTTATTTAAATGGACGAATTTATTTCAGTATTCTTTTTTTAAAAATTACACCATACGTCTGAAGTGCTTCTTTTTAATACAGTTGCAATTGTTAATCAATATTTAGTTGTTACACTATAAGAAAGAGGGACAGGTAGTCTAGCAGTGTAGAGTGCTCGATTGTCGACCTGGCAGCTTTGGGTTCGATCCTCGGTGAGAACCAAATGAATATTTCCGCATTAAAAGTCCATCAAGACCCACCCAGCTTTAGAAGTGTATCGGACTACACCACTTCATCTGCCCTGGTGACCCTTTAGGACTATCAACAATATAAATATAAATAGCAACAACAATATATCTATGATGATAACAATAAATTCCTTTTCTAAAACAACCATCCGTGCGTCTCCACATTTACACCCTTTCGTTCAATATCCCATTTATGTGGTGCGCTGTCACAGGGAATTCATGTCACGTAAGACATAAGAAACTACTTTTTTTTTTACAATACTAGAAGCCCAATAACAGCAATCGCAAAAAAAATTTTTTTTTAGTAAGTAACATTTTAAATAGCCGTGCGCTTTGTGTATAATTATAATAGATATTCTGCGCCACACACTTCATAGTGTTTAAAAATTCTTTTTTTTTTCTTTGTACAATGTGAACATTCGATTATAAAACAAAATATAGAATACTCGACTACGAACGCATCGATTTGTAGATGTATTCAAAAACATAGATCAGGAATAAAATATTCATATTGATACACACTTCTCCCAGGGGCGGCATGACGGTTTGGTACAGCACCAAGGCCGGCGAGTGGGGGGGGGTCTTTTAACACGACACATATTTTTTTATGTATCTAAGTAGAAAATAGAATTAATTTAAATTTAATTCGAATGAGTTTGACGACACCGATGTGCTAAATAACAATGCACATCATCGATTAATCGAATAGAAAATTCTAATTTTAGTTCTATTTTAAAGACTCATGTCTGGATGTAGTTTATTATTCTAACACTTACTTTGTGTTTGTCAATCTGTTTAATTCTATCAGTACGCTGAAATAGACACACTCGTATAGATAGAAGGTGTACGGATAGACTCATTTTACCGGACCACTCAGGTCTAGGCTAAGGTTCCCGATATATCTCCCGTGGTGCCTCCATGGCCATTGACTATCGGCCATGGTGTGGATGAAAGAAGTGCACCATAAAACACCAACCCATTCAGAGTTTGAGAGGATTCAAGAGATTTCATCTCATCCGCAAGAAAACTCACAACATGGTGCAATTAGATCACTGTATATCATTAATGAGTTGTCATTAATGAATGAAATGTAGTGGTAGCGTCATTACACGTTAGTATGAACGGACACGCAATGAATCAAACGAATTCACCAATGCCACTATGTGACTCATGCTGGACGTGATGGTGGACATTCTTGGGTTGAGCAGCCAATAGCAACCAAAAACATCTTCGTGACATCGCTGGGTAGCCCTCACAACTGATGGCGGAAATGAGCTATTGATGGTTGTTCACACGAAGAAGAGCTCATCAGACTTCAAAAAGAGGACAATGGGGTGGACCACGTGCTGTCCGTTTGATGTTTTAAGTGTTTTTTTTTTTTAAATAATTAAATAATTAAATGAAAACTTGTCAAGTTGAAGAGTTGTGTAGGAAAACAGGTCGCACTAACTAAAGGAGTTTTCATTATGTGACTAAAAACTTAAAGAGTTTTTTTTTTAATTGAAACGATTTATACCATAAAAACAAGACCAAAAAAAATTATTTTGTTAAAGAGATATCTTAAGATTTTAATTGGTCGATAAACGAAGGATAATTTAAAACCCCACCCCCCGTATACATCTATATCAAGGTTGGCCACAAAATAAGGGGCTGTCCATTATTTATGTCAACAAATTTTTGGCGATTTTTACCTCCCCCACTCCTCCCCCCTTGTCAACAACTTGTCAAACTTCCAGAGACCCCCCCCTATAACATTACGTCAACATTTGATTACCCCCCTCCCCCTAAAAAAGGTGGCTTCCAAAATATTTATGCGGCAAAATTAGTAGGAATATAGTTAAGTTTAATTAAAATACTGAATGTTAAGCGAGAGTGTGTAACACAGTACTACAAACGCTGCTTAATTTTCCTTTATTTA
>JAGDYQ010000118.1:478942-511050 GCA_021962125.1 Bulinus truncatus
CACAGACATTCCGGGGTTTCCAGGTAGCGGACCCCCCTTAGCCAGTATGCTCCCTGGCCTCAACTTTTCGTACCTCGGGTTGGGCTAGAATATGTCTTGCGGTCGTATGCAATATGATGAATTTCTGCTAAACTGTAGGCCTAGCCTAAGTTACGCGGAGAAACATTAAAAGTCATTTCACATATGAAATAGCTGTAATTGATGAGCGGACAGCGGACGTCCGCTTGCGGACGTAAATCCGTGCAGACATTTCCGAATCCGCAGACTGACAGCTGACGCTCCGTATGGTTAAGTTGCGGACTCGCGGACTGACGCGGATCTTCTTTAGCGTTTTCATAAAAATTTTCAAGTCATTTAAACAGCTAAATTTCAGCAGCTGCGACGCGCGGACTGACTGCGGACCATCGTTGTAAGATCCTGCGGTCGCGGACGCGGATCATTGAGGGAAATCCGCGGACGGACGCGGACGCGCTAAATTTCAAGATCCGCACACTTCGGATAGTCATCGTATCCAAAACATGAAAACAATCACCGATTTATTCTACTTGTATGTCTGGTACACAATTTTCTGTTCAGTGGTAAGGTTGTGCTTGCTTTGGTGCACTGCCAGCAAGATCTTCTTCAGTGTCCTTTGACGCCGCTTGTTTCCTTCGTGCGACCAAACCAGACCACATGACCAGTCATCGAAGCAGCGCTGTCCGTACAATATGCCAACACATTGTGTCCAGGCCAGTCCTGATTCTTCAAAAAATCCATCAGTTACACGGAAAGATTCACGGTTGTGCACCGTGGGCAGCAACTCGCAGAACAAACATTTCGCACAACTTCACCTTCCCAGCAGTATCGAACGTAAACGAACATTCGGCCGTATTCACAATGCCTGTGCTTTCCTCCAGCCGGAATCTCATATCTCATAGTGCCTAAGCAGGGTCGCAGCCAGCTCATTGCAAGAAAGGGGGGGAAATCACCAGCAGCGGGGTAACTTCAATTTTTCTTTATTGGGTCTTTTTTTTTCTTTTTGGGGCAAATATCTCCATACCTGGTTATACATGGGCTGTGTTGAAGGCGTGCAATCAGTTAACAGCGAACATCCTCAGACATGTCGACATTTCGTCTGCTCTCCACTTTGTTATCAGACAGTTCAAATAAATCTCTCTCTGCCTCTCAAAGTATTCCTTCACTTTACTGGCAAGTTCTTCTTGAATGCACCAGTAGGTCAAATGGCGCCTCAATTTCTCAGGCTTTATCGCAACGTCGATGTTTACAACACACGACACAAAGAGGGTTGGTCAGCAATCTGTTACCACTACGTACGATGTAAGCCGAACGGGTACATATATTCTGGATTGTACTTCGCGGTTTTCTTTTTCGTTCGTCTTTGGTTGCTTGATCATCAGAATCTTCCAGGTTTTGGTCCCTTTTCCTCTTTACAAATTTTCCACGCTACTAGCCTTCGACAGTTCTTATTTTTACAAATATTGATAAACAAATGACCAAAAACAGTTTCGTCCTTTTTGACTCAGATCTCACAGGGAAAAAATTGGAGACAAAGTTTCAGAGTAGAGAGAGTTAGAGTAGGTAATTATCTGTAAAAATATTTCACATTCTGATGACGAAAACTCACATTTTAAAATTAAATCGGGACTACTATGATAAAACAAATACAAATCTTAACAAATATTTTGAATTGTTTACTAACATTTCCACGTATTTGTCACGATAAGCCAAGCCTCTCTTTTTATACGACAACAGAGAATAAGAACAATATGTTCATTCTTGGGTTCATCGCTAGAATTTCTTGCACCGTTTCATCGATGCGTTAGCAAAAAAATGCCCTATGGCCTTTTTTCATATTAAAATTTACAAAATCTCTACTTCGAACCAAAACAATCTGTGGGTGTCATTTAAATTAACAAATTACCAGCAAATTGATATCAAAAAAGTTTTTGTCTCAAGATTATTTCCAGGCCAATCTAGGCTTATAATAATTGTAACCACTGGTTAACCAAACTAGTTATCAACGATAGACACGCTTGCTCAGATCCGGATGTTTTATCAGTGATGTCAGAGCTCAGTAAAAGTATGTTAGAAATATTGTCAAGATGACATGACTTAAAAACCTCACTGCACAAGAACATGTAGTATGTCTAGATCAGACTTCAGACGTTTAGAAAATATAAGGAAATACCAGCGAAATTTTAATTCTGCACACTGTTGTTTGTGCCTGAAACATTGGCATAGCTAGTATTCTTTGTTTAGCTAAAAAGCAAAGCCCCAGTCAACCAAACCAAGCAATACTGTATACGAGAAAACTCCCTACTTTTCCCCGTATCTCAAATTGCTTAGGCCTTATCAAGTCTAAATCCGACTCTGATGTGGATTCATACAAAAAAAAAAAGATGACTCATCTCATGAGAGAGTTAACGCACTTTTAAATAATTATCATTTTTCCTAAGAACTATTTCATTGCGGAAACATTCGACTTACATGAATAGAAAATGTTTCAACTTCAGACTACGCACCGTGTTGGCAGCGTGCGTAAGGGTGTTGTATCGGATATGTGGGTCTGCGATTTGGTTTTCAGGTTTCTAAATTCTAATTATCTTTTCGTTTGCAAACAAAATGCTACCAATGGCTCATTTATGTACTGTTTCCATGAGACGTTACTTCTAAATGGGAGGCGTTGCTCCCTCACCTATTGTTGTCAGACATTTAACCTAATCTAAGCCTTTGGGTGCAGGGATATAAGATGTGCCCAGTGCCGAAGCTGGGGGATTTAGGGGGCACAGGGGTGGGCTTGGCACACTTTAAGGGCCCCCTTCATTTCGACATTTAACATCATGACATGAGAAAATGTACTTTATATTTTATATAAAAAATGTTTGGGGGGGCCACCCTCAAGCTGGGGCCCGCGGGGACTTTCAACCTTGGACCCCCTCTCCCCTCCCTAGTAACGCCTCCTGGGTGTGCCCGTGTGCGCACAAACAGAACTAGCCGAGCTCGCGCAATCACATTTGGCGTGCAAAAAGACCGCACTACTATTCTGTTTAGTAGTCCTATATGCTGCTATATTGAGCACCAGAGAAATTTCATCCGCGTACATTCAAAATCTACAGCCGTGCAAGCAGCATTGGAAAAGGATTCAAGATAGCTGTGGCGAAACTAGAAAAAGAGGGTGGGGTGAGGCGTACCTAGGGTGGGGGGAGGAGGGGGTCCAAATTCGAAAAGTCCCCCCCCCGGGCCCCAGCATTAGGGTGGGCCCCCCGAAAGTTGTTTTTTACATGACATATTAAGTACTATCATCTCATGTCATGGTGTTGAAATGCCCCAAAATGCAGGGACCCCCCTAAGAGGCCAAGCTCCTGGGCCCTTAAATTCCTAGGTTCGGCACTGCTGGGTGGGGTTGGGAGGGTCCGCTTTACTTCATCTTGGCCAGGATTATTTTTCACAACTTTCGTATTTTTAGGCACGATAACGAGGCGGAACTTGTTTTTTTTATTTTCTAGAGGTTGCTATAGCTGCCGCTACGGGGGGACGGATAGTCGTGCGGTAACGCGCTCGACTGTCGACCTGAAGATACGTAGTCTCCGATCTCCGGTGAGGACCAAAAAATGTTCCAGGTCTTGGCTTAAGTCCCAGCTTATGTCTTAGTGGTGCCTCCATAGCCAGTACACTCGCTCGTCTGTGGTGGGGGTGAAAGAAGGGCAACTACAAAACCTAAACAAATTGTCCCATTTAGGTGGACGGACGGTCGTGGTAAAGCACTCCACAGTTGAACTGAAGGTACCTGGTTCGATCCCTGGTGAGGACCAAGGAAATTTTCATGTCTTAGCCTAGGTTCCCGATATATCTCCCGCGGTGTCTCCAAGGCCATTTGCACTATCGGCTATGGTGGGGATGAAAGAAGGGCAACAATAAAAAACCGTCCCATCAGTGGTCAATAGGATCTAAGAGATTTCATCTTATCCTTACAGGGGCGTCACACCACACATAGGTGCCGCTAACCAGAGGTGTTCCTATGGATAGGCGACATAAGCGGCGGGGTTAGAACGCCCTATTGATAAACCACTCCCACTGGCCGGGGATTGTTTTATTCTGGCAAAAATATAAAAATTTAGATTTTTTTTTTCGGATGCTATTTTGGTGACTAGACACCTTATCATACGAGACATTTCCTTTATCATTAAATCAGTCTTATCATTGCAACATTTCATCATTGGTAATAGATGCATCTTTATAGGGTTAGGGCTGTATGTTTGCAAAAATGCAATGACGAAATGTTATGGTAGGTGAAAATACGCCATACTGATGAATTGCTATAATGTTCAAATGTGCAAGGATGAATTGCTTATAATGATGAGATGTTGCAATGATGAAATGTCTTTATGATGAGATGTCAGGGAACCGTATTTGGAAAGGGCTAATTTCTTAAAGAGTGAAATGATAGTTGAAATTAAATCTTTCTTTTTAGTTTCAATGTTGAATCCAAGCCAAAAACATATACCAAATTCAGATCGAACAAGCTAGAATATTATGAAGAACTATTATGTTACCAGTTAAAACTAACTTAGATTGACCTAAACTCAGAACATTATGAACTACTGCTATGTTGCCAGCTAAACCAAAATCCGATCGACCAAACCTGTAGAACATTATGAACCACTAGATGTGACAATTAACAGTTAAAAACGCTTGTTTTCACATTTATTTTCCGGTTGTCAATTATTTTTTTCAATCCGCTACAGATTTTCAATACACTCTCAAATTAGTCCATAGAATTGTGTTATGTATGTTTTTTTGTAAATCGTATGATGACTTATATCAGCCACGGCAACAGGCCTAAAGGCTAGGTCAAAGATAGAAGGGAGGCACCAATATCCAGCATAGCACTTTTCATTTTGAAGCTACTTTTTCTTGTATTTTTTCCTCTTTTTCTTCTTCTTTAAGCCGGGGGCACTCCACACCTTAGCGGGGGCACGACTCCCCCAGTGCCCCCCTGGGTATGGGGCTGCACTGCAAGCAAGCGTGCGGGAATGGGCAAATAAATGGATGAGGGAAAATCTTTTCAGAATCTATTGAAGACTGCGGTGAACTTGAAGACCAACGATTATGTTTGAGGATAAATGGCCTCAATCGCTGGCCCTCAGAAAACAATAATGGCAACAATCAACCGACGCAAGATGCCATGGTAAGGTCATTTGTTAGGATCAAAATAGCTTGCCAAAAACACCATTCTTCAAGAAACAGTAGATGGGCGAGGCCGTTAGCATAAGAAGCAGCAAGGAAATGTTGGTTTGACAATCTAAAAGAGGGGACATGGGCTACTAATAAATGAATTAAAGACAGCCGCTCAGGATAAACAACTAAGGGAGAAATATGTCTGTGGATGTCTCCATTGGTTCCCCCCGACCACCATATCGGTCAAGGGTATGATGATAACCAGAGCCGGATTTAAAAATTTTGGGGCCCTAGGCCAACAAAAATTCGAGTGTGGCCCATTTTTGAAAAATAAAAAAAAGTGTTGTTTTTCATTTTCTTTCTCTTTGTATACTACTTCAACATTTTGGGACCCCCATATTTCGCCAGGGCCCCATGCTGAAGGCCCTACTCGCCCTATTTGTACATCCGGCACTGGGAGCATGAGACATATCTACCAAATAAATATTCTTCAGATGTGAGTCCTTTTTATCGCTATTTTTTCTCTGCTCAAACTAACAAATAGTGAGACTGAAGCAGGCTCGTAAAGCGTGAAAATTCTCACAGCTGGGGGGCCAGTCATTATACAGCAGGGGCCAGGCAATAGCAGGGGGGTAGGTAATGCATTTTACTGAGTAGAGCAAATAAGCAGAGGGGGCCAGACAAAACGCAGCGTGGGGCCCGGGTCTGCCCACCTGCCCTCCCGCACGCTACGGGCCTGCTGAGGAAGCTGGGATAAATGGCTGGTTTAACTCATAACATAAAACGCTGTCCTTTGCTTTTGTTGGAGCTGTTTAGTCGGCCCAACAACAACAACAACAATAATAATACTAATAAAATACTTATCATTTGAATGAATTAGCATAAATATCAGCAGAGCACAAAGTAGTCGACACTCTGGAATACACAGATTAAGGCACAGATTAGATCATAGATATATGGATTAGATATAATATCTAATCTACGGATTAGGCCTAGGCCTACTAATCAAATACTTTGAAAATAATGTGTTATAGAATAAGAAGTAGAACTAGGAGATTATCCCAAACTGAGGGGTAACCCGTGGGCTATCTTGGCAAACACTGTGATGAGCATATGTGGCATAGATGTTTTAGGGTGCGGAATGTTTTTTGTTTTACATAGACTAGCACATGTTTCTTAAGAAGTTATCAAAATATTATTCATCATTTTTCACGATTTGTGTACAACACAGATCTATGTTCATATATAAAAAACTTTGGGTTACAATTTTTGTATTAGAGGAATGATTTGGGAAATTCCAGAAAAATATTTATTTTTAGACTCAGGTGACGTAAATGAAAGACGTGGAAGCAAGACATTGATCAAAATTAGTGTTTCTAAAACTAACCGTTTCATAGTAGACTGCTTTGACCTACCAGCTCGCGGTAATCACGTACTAGCATAGATCTCGATCTGAAACATGTAGTACTATTGATGCAAGGGAAGTAGCCTATTTATTAGTGCCGTTCATCATTGTTAAACACGGTTACATCCCTTAGTAATGAAATTTCCTTTTTACTCATATTTGTTTAAAAAAAAATTAAGTGCAAAATTAATTATTGAATCATGCTAAATCATGAAGCAAAAAAATGTATGCAAAATATCAAGAAAATCTAACACTAAAAAGTGTCTCGAAAATCGATTACACCATTTTACTATCCGAACATCATCAATTTGTCTATGTGTAGTTGACTTCTTCAAACTCCAAAGCCCACTCTCTACAACTGTCGTAACTCTATGCCAAAGACGTAGCCGGGGGGGGGGGGGGGGCTGAGTGGACTACAGCCCCCACCCAAATAAATACAAATTTTATTGCTGATAGTAAAATTGACAAAAATTTGCCTTTAAAAACTTGGAAAAGCCCCCCATCCCCCCATCCCCCCCAAAAAAAAATCCTGGCTACGGTACTGCTCTATGCTATACGCTCTCTGAAGTCACTGTGTCTGAAAACTGTCCCGTTAGGCTTAGGGCACTCAGTTGTTTGATTGGTCGATTTAAATACTCATTATAAGGTTATCGACTACATTTAAGTTCAGCTACTTATCTCTTTGTTGCAAGGAAAGTGTGTTGACATTTTTAGATTCGTACTGTGTAAACTGATTCCCCACCTATTGACACCTAGGGCAGAGGTCGGCAACCTTTTGAGATGGAAAAGCCAAAAGTTATAATTTACAATTTTCTCAGTTTTTAAATAGCCACTCAAATTTTTCTTTCAGTATTATGGTATTTGATTAGGAATAGGTGTATAAAATAATATAAAAAAATTATTTGCGCATTGAACTGAAAGGCCGCAATTTGACATCTGAAAGAGCCGCAACTTGACATCGAAAGAGCCGTAACGTTGTAACATGATAAAAGAGCCGTAAACTTGACATCGAAAGAGCCGCAACTTGACATCGAAAGAGCCGCATGCGGCTGGCGAGCCGCGGTTGCCGACCCCTGACCCAGGGTAATGTATTTGCCATGTAAATTACCAAACTTGCCTAACCTGGTTCACCAGAAATTCTAACCTTCAGTGCCAAACCTAGGGATTTGGGGGCCCGGGGGAATCGGCCTCTTTGGGAGCCCATGCATTTTGACATTCGACACCATGACATGAGATGTATTTAATATTTATTTAAAAATACCTTTAGTGCCAACTCCCCTCAGGGCTGGCCTGGGGTGGGGGACTTTCGAATTCAGACATCCTCTCCCCCACCCTAGGTACGCTTCCCTGCCAACTTTCTGAACTTATTTAATCAAGAAAGATATAGCCCTGAACCTACTTAAATTAACAGATATATGATCTTTCTTCTTCTTAGACCCACACTATAGTCAATCGTCTTCGTGATAACTTCACTCACCACATTCCATATATGAATACAAAAACACTGAATAGCGTTATCCAGCAAAACAATATGGCTGCCACCACAATTGTAATAATGTAACAAGTTATACTATCATAGCCCATTGTAAAAACAAAATTTTCCAGAATTTCAACTCCGCATAAATATAAGTACTCAGGAATTTGTCATCTTTGTATTTCCAAGCTATCCTATCCAACATCTTTACAATTTGTTTTTTTTTTTCAGTTTGAAGAATGAAACAAAAGGTCAGATGAAGCTGGGCAACTTAAGAATGAACATAAAAATGTTTGTCATGTAAATCAACATTGAGCCTCTAACCTATGACCTTAATCACTTGACACTGCAGACCCTCTGACCCGCCAAATCCAAATTTAATAAGGTCATAAAAGACGCGCAAATTTCCAAAAAAAAAACAACCGTTCAATTTTAAGTCAGTTTAAAAGACAGCAACTTTTTATTATGTAAGTAGGACGAATGGCTGAGTAAGGTTGTAGTTGTTCGACTGTCGATCTGAGTGTCCTCAAACGATTCGATCCTCAGTAATATTTTTCCAGGTCTTAGTGAGAGTTGGTTTAAGTCCCATTAAAATTCACCCAGCTTTAAATGGGTACTTGACTTAGATAAGTAGGGGAAGTAAAGTCGGCTGGTAATAAAACAGAAGCTAACCAACAACTTCCTTTATATGCTGTGAGGTTGCAAAAAACATATCAGTTCTACACTTCAACTGGGCCTTCTGTTGGCTTATATTAGGCTAAGTGACCTATCCTTTTACTTTTCTTTTTTTTTTTACATTAGCCAAATAAATTTTTCAATAATCTGATGTACGGTCACACAAATCGCAGGAAATAAATTATCCCGACATCGCATCATTCTGTTTGAATCACCTTTTCCTCGAGCTCCGCCATGTTTGTTTTTATTTTAAACTCCACCAATATGGGGGCTAACCACAATATTACGCCTGGAACAAATTTTAAGCAATTTTACTCTCCTCCCCCTCCCTTGTCACCATCAACTATAAAATTATGTCAACATTTTACAATCCCTCTCCCCCAAAAAATGTGACAGGAAAAGGGTAACAATATTTTTTTTTAAATAGACTAGTTTACACTACAACAAAAAAGTGAATAAAATTAAAATATTTAGAAAAAAAGTTTAATAAACTTTTAACTTATGAAACATATTACCAAGTCTATAACCACAAAGGCTTAATCTGAACAGAAAACAGATGCGGACATGGCTTCAGCCCCGTAGGGTGAAAATTCTCCACAGGGGCGCCAGGCGTTCCAAACAGCAGGGGGCCAAAAGCAGTAATAGTGAGGGGGGGGCAGGTAATACATTTGGCTAAGTAGAACAAATAAAGGCAGGGGGTGACAAATCGGCAGGGGGCAGGCCCGGCCTCTTTGGACCCCTGCAACACTCACGGGCCTGCAATGGTATTTTTACAAAAATGTATACAAATTACACCATTAAATTATGAACATACTTTAAATTAATAAAACACTTTAAATACTATTTAATTATTCACAAAGACTTGTTCTAACTTCAAGCAGAAACGAGATTAAAAAGTTAAACTATAAATACAGTTTTAATTTATTAACATATTTTTTTACAAACAAATCCAAATCTTATAATCTCCCATGGAGATGTCAAATGTTCCTCAATTGTTATTTTTGGCATATGTTCTGGGTGAATAATTTCTTGTGGAACCGAAACACCAGACAAGTCAACATTTTCTTCATCTAGCCATTCTGCACTCACTATCACCCATGAGCAGTAATTGCCATGAGCTCTCTTTGTCTTTTGACAGCCACTCGCATTGGACGAATTCTTAGCATTTAGTATTTGACTGGGCCCAGGCACACATTGTTGGTGCTGTTGAACATGATTCTTTAACATGGCTTGCGAAACAACATAAAGGTGACAGATTTTACAAGTCCGTTCAAACAATAGCAACTGAATAGATGGACAATATATATCAAATGGAAGAATTTGAATGTTTTTGCCGATCGAGGTAGAATGATTTCAACTTTCACAGACTGATTGAAGAAAAGAGATTGAAATCTATGTGAGTTTATATCAGATAATCTGGTTCTTTAAGGCCCTCATTAGTTTGGCGGACTGGAATTGGTGGAGGGATAAATCTATCAGCAATAATATGAAAGTGCGAGCTTCTAATTGGTTGTCAACAAGTTAAATCACAACATTTGACAATTAGTTGAAAGTACTGACTTTTTCTTATAAGGTTTTTTGCACTCACCACTCCGCCGCTGTTGGAAAATTGTCTATGCTTATATACTTGCTTTCATATTTCTGTCAATGTTTCGCCAGAATATTTAAAGTATAATTTGTCCAACTCTTCATCAATTTTTCGACCTTGTGTGCCAAGGTGGCTTCCAAAATGTTTATGTGGCAAAATTAGTAGGAATATACTTAGTTTAGTTAAAATACTGAATGTTGGGCGTGTGTGTAACGCATGACTACTAACGCTGCTTAATTTTCCTTTATTAAGTAATTATATTAAATTTTAAAAAGTAACATTGTTGACGTCAACTTTTCCTGACCTCCGCTCCTCCCCCTAGTCAACAATTGTCAAAAATTTTATGACCCCCCTTCCCCCGTATTTTGTTGACGTAATTTATGGACAGCCCCTATACATTTCTGGATCATTTCTTAACAAACATCACCTAATACTTAATAGGAAAAGTCACAGAAAAGAATGTAATTCTTACATTACTCAGGCCGTGGACGACATTATAATAGCAATGTATCATGTTGATTATAATATGGTATTTATTTAAATGGACGAATTTATTTCAGTATTCTTTTTTTTAAAAAAATTACACCATACGTCTGAAGTGCTTCTTTTTTAATACAGTTGAAATTGTTAATCAATATTTAGTGGTGTATCACTATAAGAAAGAGGGACAGGTAGTCTAGCAGTGTAGAGTGCTCGATTGTCGACCTGGCAGCTTTGGGTTCGATCCTCGGTGAGAACCAAATGAATATTTCCGCATTAAAAGTCCATCAAGACCCACCCAGCTTTAGAAGTGTATCGGACTACACCACTTCATCTGCCCTGGTGACCCTTTAGGACTATCAACAATATAAATATAAATAGCAACAACAATATATCTATGATGATAACAATAAATTCCTTTTCTAAAACAACCATCCGTGCGTCTCCACATTTACACCCTTTCGTTCAATATCCCATTTATGTGGTGCGCTGTCACAGGGAATTCATGTCACGTAAGACATAAGAAACTACTTTTTTTTTTACAATACTAGAAGCCCAATAACAGCAATCGCAAAAAAAATTTTTTTTTAGTAAGTAACATTTTAAATAGCCGTGCGCTTTGTGTATAATTATAATAGATATTCTGCGCCACACACTTCATAGTGTTTAAAAATTCTTTTTTTTTTCTTTGTACAATGTGAACATTCGATTATAAAACAAAATATAGAATACTCGACTACGAACGCATCGATTTGTAGATGTATTCAAAAACATAGATCAGGAATAAAATATTCATATTGATACACACTTCTCACAGGGGCGGCATGACGGTTTGGTACAGCACCAAGGCCGGCGAGTGGGGGGGGGTCTTTTAACACGACACATATTTTTTTATGTATCTAAGTAGAAAATAGAATTAATTTAAATTCTAATTCGAATGAGTTTGACGACACCGATGTGCTAAATAAATATGCACATCATCGATTAATCGAATAGAAAATTCTAATTTTAGTTCTATTTTAAAGACTCATGTCTGGATGTAGTTTATTATTCTAACACTTACTTTGTGTTTGTCAATCTGTTTAATTCTATCAGTACGCTGAAATAGACACACTCGTATAGATAGAAGGTGTACGGATAGACTCATTTTACCGGACCACTCAGGTCTAGGCTAAGGTTCCCGATATATCTCCCGTGGTGCCTCCATGGCCATTGACTATCGGCCATGGTGTGGATGAAAGAAGTGCACCATAAAAACCGTCCCATTCGTGGTTTATAGGATCTAAGAGATCTCATCTCATCCTTACAGAAACTTCACACACACACACACACACACACACCAGACCACTTATCACTAACGGATAATGTCATTAATGAATGAAATGTAGTGGTAGCGTCATTACACGTTAGTATGAACGGACACGCAATGAATCAAACGAATTCACCAATGCCACTATGTGACTCATGCTGGACGTGATGGTGGACATTCTTGGGTTGAGCAGCCAATAGCAACCAAAAACATCTTCGTGACATCGCTGGGTAGCCCTCACAACTGATGGCGGAAATGAGCTATTGATGGTTGTTCACACGAAGAAGAGCTCATCAGACTTCAAAAAGAGGACAATGGGGTGGACCACGTGCTGTCCGTTTGATGTTTTAAGTGTTTTTTTTTTTTAAATAATTAAATAATTAAATGAAAACTTGTCAAGTTGAAGAGTTGTGTAGGAAACAGGTCGCACTAACTACAAGTATTTTCACGCGACTAAAAACTTAAAGAGTTTTTTTTTTAATTGAAACGATTTATATCATAAAACAAGACCAAAAAAAATTATTTTGTTAAAGAGATATCTTAAGATTTTAATTGGTCGATAAACGAAGGATAATTTAAAACCCCACCCCCCGTATACATATCTATATCAAGGTTGGCCACAAAATAAGGGGCTGTCCATTATTTATGTCAACAAATTTTTGGCGATTTTTACCTCCCCCACTCCTCCCCCCCCCCCTTGTCAACAACTTGTCAAACTTCCAGAGACCCCCCCCTATAACATTACGTCAACATTTGATTACCCCCCTCCCCCTAAAAAAGGTGGCTTCCAAAATATTTATGCGGCAAAATTAGTAGGAATATAGTTAAGTTTAATTAAAATACTGAATGTTAAGCGAGAGTGTGTAACACAGTACTACAAACGCTGCTTAATTTTCCTTTATTTAAGTAATTATGTTAAATAAAAAAAAAAGTAACATTGTTGACGTCAACTTTTCTTGACCTCCTCCCCCCTCCAACTTGTCAACAATTGTCAAAAATTTTCTGACCCCCCCTCCCCCCTATTTTGTTAACGTAATTAATGGAAAGTCCCTAAGAGCCACTTTCTGACTTGTACAGAGTGAAAATTTCGTAATTTGAGACGAACCAAAGTCATAAATTTAGATTGCAAAAAGTAATTTGACAATTACATTCAGAGCAAAGTTTGGGCGATACTGTCTTTAAAATTAAAATCCATCTCGATATGTGTTTGTATATATATGTAAAATGTATGTGTGTGTGTGTGTGTGTGACTTCCAAGAATGTAGACTGATATGTCAGTTGACATGATGCGGATTGAGTTATCACACTGCAGTGCGTATGTGCTGTTAAAACGAAAGTTAACTATTGCCGTTGAATAAAAATGGCTGTGTGTGTGTGTGATGCAAATCACAGCTTTTCATCTTGCTAAAGGGTAGGGGCCCCAACATGTGTTGTGTGGGCTAATTGGTAAGTGCCCCCAAAAATGTGTTCTGTTCACCAAATGGTAGGTGCCCCAAACATCTGTTCTGTTGGATAAAGGGTAGAGGGCCTCTGATATGTTTTCGGTTTGCACCCATCTTGCAGCACCATTTGTCTAAAGTGTGTCATTATTTTGAATAAGGTTGACCTACAATGCACCCAATCGCCCCAGTCTATCTAAATGTGTTTAAGCCACTTACAACCAGTTTGTGGCAGTTTAAAACAAAACAAAACAAAACAACAAAAGCAAAACAAAACAGTAAACAAAACAAAAACTTACTTAACTGAAGTTTAAGAGCCACACCCCATCCTTCAGTAAACAGAATTACGAAACATTAACAACATATTACAACCATGAATCCGTCTGCGTCTATAGTACTTTAATCCTTGATCTCTGATTTAATGGGATTGAACACGTGCACATTTTCCTAATTCACGTCGTATACATTGGATCTCAAAGTATGGATAGCGAGTTCATTGTAGGAAGGTCTCTGTCTGTCTGTCTGTCTGTCTGTCTGTCTGTCTGTCTGTCTGTCTGTCTATCTATCTATCTATCTATCTATCTATCTATCTGCCTGTCCGCCTGCCTGTCTGTTACTTTCCTGTCTGTCTGTCTGTCTATTATCCAATTAGTTCAAGATTTTCTTTCATCTTTTTTCCCCCTGCCTATACACGTGAGTCGCCGCGCAAACTTAAAAAAAAAAAAATGGTTCCCAGTGGATCACGAATTTTAAAAGATTGAGAACCGTTGATGCACTTAATAATACAACAAACAGTGTGAGTGGCAGTGAGTCGTTTCGCACTCACGGACTAACGTCATGATGTTAAAGGGATCCGGGAATGGCGGTTTTATCACACTACCGGCAATGTTCGACACCAGGATGAGCTCAAAGTAGAATCATGTACTGATACATTAGAACATGCAACTAAGGCTCTTTAATTTACAAGTTGCTTGTTGTGCGCTCATTACAATCACTACAATCACTACAATAAGTAAATGAAAAAGAAAACAAATAACTAAACAAGGAAAAGGCATCATATGAACAGACTCACACAGATACAGAGAGAGAAAGATAGATAGAGATAGAGAGAGAGAGAGATAGAGAGAGAGAGAGAGAGAGAGAGAGGGTTTTCTTACCTAGATATACATAGGTGGATTTAAAAGACATGAATGTGCCTAGAAAAAAAAACAATTTATACACATATAACCCCCCCCCCATCTATATGCTGTAGCTTTATCTTCATGCTGTAGGTTCCCGGCGTGTTTAATCACCTATCTATGTTTCCCGTGGTGCCTCCAAGACCATTGCATTCTAGGTTGTGGTGGGGGTGAAAGAAGGGCACCATAAAACCTCCCATTACAGCGTCTTTAAAGATTGTCAGTGCCCTGTGCTGAGTTGAACTAACGGAGTCCAGTATTTTCAAGCAGTATCATTAATAGCGTTTTTAAACAGAGCGTTCCCAAACTACAAAGTCCCTCAAAAATATAACGTACTTACGGTCCTGTCTATTCCCTGTCTGTTCCCATGCTTTCTAAATTTATGTTGCAGTCCACGTGCGACCTCAATAGACTGAATAACTCGATAGTTACATGCAGTGCTTTCTTTGTAAAAAAAATAGGTGCCGGTAATCAGTGATGGATTGCCTAAATTGTTAGCTAAAACCCAGCGTCTAGTTTAGTTCTTATTGCGCACAATTTTAAAATAATTCAATTTTAACAAATTAATAATATAATAAATTAATAATAAACGTTAAAATACAAGAAAAGTAATAATTTTCCCCCCACATTGGAAAAGGTGCCGGTACGCCGTACCGGTGCGTACCGTCACAAAAAAAAGCACTGGTTACAAATTACAATTACATGTACTGAAATAATAGTTACACATTTAATTTGAATTTCGAGACGTTTTTGACCTGCATTTTACTGCACTTCGTCATTCGATCTCTTTGTCTTCCCTTAGATTAGGAGATCTTATAAGTTATACGATACTTTCAAGATTTACCAGATAAACTGCCAGATTTACCAGATAAACTGCCAAATTTACCAGATAAACTGCCAGATTTACCAGAAGTTTTTAACGAAAACCGTCAAACTAAGTAAGAAACATGCCACAAACCCGCAGGTACGTAAAATTGAAATGTCAAAAATATTCCCCATTTTAAAATTGTATGTATTTTTTGAGGTTCCATAAAGTAAAAAGAAAAAAAATTGACAGGGAAAACCGCCAATGCCAACCCAAAAATATGGCGGGCACCCTGCAATTATCCCCCCACCCCCACTGATGCCTTATCTCAAATGACGCACGTGGATAATTTGTGAATGTATGTGATTAAAACGCAAATAAAAAAATAAAATGATAATATTTACAATAAATATGAATCACCATAATGATACTATTGTCTTCCTTTACGTACAGTAGCAGGGACGGTCCTCCCAGGGTGACATTTTCACACATTCATAATTTATTGGCATGATAATTAGGCGGCAAGGTCAGAGTCCGCATCGAGCCCCCAAACGTCAAAATCACCCCGAGCTCCCCAAACTTCTAAGTACGCCTCGAGCCCCCAAACGTCAAAATCCACCCCGAGCTCCCCAAACGTCAAATGTTTCCCCCCGAGCGCCTCAAACCTTAGTTAGCCCCTGTTTACTTTTATTTTAATCCCTAAATTATTAGTTTGAACAATGTATTTTATTTTAAATGCAGACACAAAACAAGACAAAAAAAAAAAAAAAACACAACAAACAAACCCGTTTCAAGTAGCTAGTGTACCGGTAACTAAAACAAGTGCCGCATCTTGAATATTAATATGCATGTGCGTAAGTGTCGAATCAAAGTACACTGACCCAATAATCGAACACACATTTTGAGATGGAGATCAAGAAGAAAGGGAGCAGTGAGTAATGACACATATAAAGTGTCATATGACATATGACCAATGACTGAACAATCGTGACATCACAATTGGACACCACTTATCAATTGAAGGACCGGCCACGACTGCAGAGAATATATAAAGTACCTCAACTAGACAGTTGTCAACGGAACAGGAAAAAGAAAGCTCAAATTAACCCTTTACTTAATCAAGTTTTTTTTGTGTGTGTTGTGTGGATGAAAATGAAGACATCAAAATCGCTTTCATTAGTCATTGTCGATATACTATTGGTAAGTTATCTATAAAAATGAACTGAAAGTTTTTTCCCTTAAATATTCTAACAAATTTCAGAGATTTTTTTTAAAGCGAAAATAATAAAAAAAAAGTTATTTGTTGAAAAATTTAAATGCCTGAAACGAATTACATCAAATATATCTATGACGTTATTTTTTTTTAGATCTAGTAATAGAATTATTTGTTTTTATTGTTTGATGTGTAGTATTTACAAATAACTGTCATGGCAGCAGAAATATCTCAGTTTTTTTTTGTGTTAAGTTTATGAGTTTTTCTCTTCATACATATGTCCAACTTTTTTTAAAATCAAGTCGTGGGGAGACTGAACTGTAATATTTTTTTTTCTTTCTGCGGAAAACGTACCATACATACTTACAATACTTACTTACAATACACACAATACATTTGTGCTTTTTTTTTTTAAAGTCAAGAGTGCAATTTAAAAAAACAAAACAAACAACGGCTCCATTACTGAAGAAAAACCAAACTTCGCCAAGTGTGCGTTTAACTTCCGGTGTCCTTCTGAAACTATTTAGTTGTTATTTTTGCATGAGTGTCTAAACGGAAAACCAGATTAGAAAATGTTGCGAAGCCCTGCATTAAATGATTTTAAATTCAGATTACATTAACAATATAACCTGAAGACACAACATCTGATTGTTAACATAGAAATATCAGTTATTTATTATAATTTTTGTTTCAAGTCTTATGTGAATTCTTGTTTAAATGTAATGTGTAATCAAAGTTGCGTCACTGATCTATGTATTTTCACCAGGTGACGTTACGGTGGGCGCACGTTTCCGGTCGTTCCATTGATGAGCTCATCGCCGGGGCGTCGGAAACTTCCGGTCAGTTTAACTTGGCCGACATGGACTCTGGGACCAGAATGCAAGAGCTGGACATGATACTGACTCTCGAGCAATACACTGCTCTTCACGTAAGTGTGTACACAAGTTGTATGTTTTGTGTCCACAGGTTTTGTGTTACGTATGATCACATCTTGAGATGTACAATGGAGTCGAATGGAGCGGCCCGTCCTAATACCGACCCGTGATATGGAGGCGGGGTGGTGACACTAAATGCTCAGTTTAGAACTGGACATTGACCTATCGGTGATTACTTTGGGAGTTTGAGGCCCAATGTTGTTTCCTCGTGCCGCCTCTGAAGGGAGGTTGAAGAAAACCGTATTCATTAGGCTTAGTTATTATTGTTGGTTTGATGTAGAACTAGTGATGGTTGAAAAGTTTAAATCCCTAATAAAAAGAAGCCTAGACTTAATTTTGCCAAGTTTAAAAAAAAAATCCATTTGTTAGGTTTTATATTTTTACATCAATTTCTTTTTTGTTTTAAGAAGAACATTTTCATGTTCAATATATGTATATATATATAATATGATCTCAAAAACAAAAGCGTTTTAATTTTCTTTCCGGTCTAAACAGCCAACTACCTCAGTGAAATCGGCTGATGGTGACTCCGGTGTGAGCAGACAGAAGAGGAAAGCTGTGAAGGGCAATGCATACAGGTGGAAGAACAACGTCATCCCGTATAAAATCGTCTCCGGCATCTTCAGCGAAAATGATATAAAGGAGATCGACGCAGCAATCAAGGAGTGGCAGAACTACACCTGCATCAGCTTCAGGGGTGCCACCAGGGATGACGCCAACTACGTCAGCATCGACAACGGCAACGGCTGCTACTCCTACGTGGGGATGACCGGCGGGCCCCAGACCCTGGGTCTGGCCACCGGCTGCCGGTTCAAGGGCGTCGTCGTGCACGAGATGGGCCACGCCGTGGGGTTTCACCACGAGCAGAACCGCCCCGACAGGGACGATCATGTCACCATCAACGAAGGGAACATCCCGCAGAACCTGCTGTACAACTTCAAGAAGTACCCTTACGAAGCGGTCGAGACCCTCGGCGTCCCTTACGATTACAGGAGCGTCATGCATTACGGAGGGCGGGCCTTCTCCTTCAACGGGCAGCTGACCATCCAGACCAAGGACCCTCAGTACCAGAATGTAATCGGCAACCGCGAGGGGCTCAGCTTCTTCGACATCAAGCTGGCCAACCTGATGTACAAATGCGGCGACCGATGCGGCAACATCAATTGCCCCGAGCCCGGTTTCTTGGGCAAAGATTGCAAATGTTGGTGCCCCGGGAGACCAGTCCAGGTTTGCGACGGCACCGCCTCCGTTCAGACCACGCCCAAGCCCATCACGCCAAACATCACGGTCGTGTCGCCCTGCAAAAACATGAACACAATACCTGCAAAGCCCTGGGCCGAGGCCGGGTACTGCACGATCAACACGTACGTGAAGACCTACTGCAGGGAGTCATGCAAGACCTGCGAGCAGGGACCTAACTCGGCCCAAACCACCTGCATGGACAAGAACGAGAAATGCAGTGAGTGGAAAGGGCGCGGTCTTTGCAGTGGCTTCTACTTCAGCTACATGAAAAATAACTGCGCGAAAACATGTAACATCTGTGGGGGTTTGCAGGACATGAAAGACGGACATAGGAATGCGGCGATTGGTCTGGTGGCCAGTTTGTCGGCCCTCGTTTTTAGTATGATAGTCTCTGTGTTGTGATATTTTATTAGTTAGAAATATATACATATATATATATATATATATATATATATATATATATATATATATATATATATATATATATATATATATATATAAATATATATATATAGGAATCAAGTTATTTTCAATAATAGATAATTTTAAAAGCTGTCATGTCTTTTGTGAAAGTGTTAATGAATGAAGAGCTATCGAATCTAATATTTGTATTGTGTTGTGAGAATGTAAACGGAAGTAGATTTCGCGATAAATCATAGATCATTTTAACAGGAGTTGTCATTTCATTTATGACAGTGTTAGCGACTTAAGAGTTAGCGAATCTAATTGTCATGTAATATTGACAGAATTAAAGTAAAGTTTGAGATAGGTAATTTAAACAAGAGCTGCCATGTGGAGTGGGTGTAATATGAAAGTGATGAACGTGAGTGGAGACAATAAATCGTCAGCTCAAGAAGGAATATAAATGTGAGCTATATTTCATCTAGTTGAAACTGTTAACACGTAAAAAAAAGAAGAGAAAGTTTGTATATTTTTGAGTACATCTCGAGCATATTTAAATGAAATGCTATGATGCACATGGAATGCAACCATTTTACAAGTTAATAGAAATGTAAACATGTAGCCTAACTGAAACAAAATAACATTTCTTATTGATAAAATGTTGCCTAAAATGAATGATGAGAGTGAAATGTAAGGTCATTTTTTTTCAATCAAGAAATTTAAACTTGATGAGAATGAATTGTAAGGTAATTTTTTTTAAAAATAAAGAAATGTAAATATTTAAACGAAATGGAATATTTTAAGATGGAATCATAAAGATGAAATGTAAATATGTGGACAGAAATTTATCAACAAACTAGAAATACTCGTTTTGAATGTAAATATAACTAAAATGTGATGGCGGGTGTTAAACAAAGAATGATTTGTCTCAAGTAATTCATTTGTTTTTTCTTTTATTGTCAAACCCATTGTAAATATCGAATTCATTTTCAACATATGGGTCCTATAGGGTAAACAACATGTTTTTTTAAAATATTTTTAGTGTGTAGTATGATACGCATGGCTTGATTGATGGCTACTGAATGTTTTGTCTTAACTGATTTGTGTGTGTGTGTGTGTGTGTGTGTGTGTGTGTGAAGAAATGGTTTACAATTGAAATAAACAATACATTTGAGCGTTACGTTGTTGTTTGATTTTGTTCCATAAACTTAATTAAGTATGCAATACAACATAATGGACATCAATATTTGCAAAGGGCTATTTCTATTCTACTGAAATATACGTGTTCAAACCATTATAAGGTAAATTAACAATTACTTTTAACTAATTGATTCTTCATATTTCTGACATACGTCTGTTGTGCCAATTTATTATTATGAAAATAGATTACAATTAGTTATTATTGACTCAATAAAAAACTGCTTTTAACTGGTTTTTTTTGAGCATTGAAAAGTGAAACACTTTCAATTTCAGAGTCTTAAAGTTTTATTAAATTACTCTGTTAAATAATTTTAACCTAAAAGTAATATTTATTTGAATGAAGATATAATCAATCACGATTAAATAATCAGAAGCGAGCCGAAAGAGTACATGAGCCAATACATTGTTACGAAAAAGAAATTGATTTAAAAGAGTAATAGTAAAACATTTTTTATGGAGAGCAAGAAATGCATTGAATAGGTCCCCATAGACTTGACACAGGAACGTAGATTACATACGCCGGTAATCTGTTACAAAAGGACTTGTATTTTTTTTTGGGGTGGGTGGGGAGGCACAGGGGTGGGGGTGGTGGGGGGCGATGGTCAGTGTTAGTAGGCCACAGATTTTCTGAGGGCCCATCTGTTAAGTCATTTTAGACTGACTAGGAAATGGGCAACATACATTTCCAACTGGGAAGCCCCTTAACAATTTTCTTGTAACCAATTCTAACCAGTTTTGTTAAACTTTTACAGACTCGAGTAACATTGACATTTTTGTAAAGAGAAGATCGCAGCCACAAGCAGGTGGAGACGGTTCTCTTCCAGATGGGCAACTCTATGTTGTATGCAAGATCTCCATGTAGGCTCTGTCAGCGGCAGAATTCTCCAGCAGCTCCTTGTTCAGTTCCACCCCCCCCTTGTTTTAATAGTTCATTTTAGGCTATCTTGGCACATTCTATCTGGGCCCCCTCTTCGTCTGGAGCTCGCGCAAGCTAAGCAGACAAAACTTATCTTGGTGTTCATAATTCGCGTGCGTGCGTGTGCGCGTCCTTATAGATGGTATGACATTAATTATCTAATTATATCACGTTAATATATCATTATGAAAAATAAATAATGGGTTACCCGATTTTGACTTTTGGCGGAGCCTTAGTTACAGAATTCCGACGAATGTCTTCATTGGTGTATCAATGGCCATTGAAGGACAAGGATACTCAATAGGGTAAGCCTAATAGGAAAAAAAAATCTATCGGGGCAGTGGTTCTTAAAGTGTAAGAACCTTGGGTAGGTCTGGACAAAAAAATTAATTGATCGATAATGACATGATTTACAATTTTAAAAAAATGCTTAGTGTTACTGGATTTTGAAGGTATATCTACCATCTTCATAATAGCCAACGCTAAGGCGATGGCCATGGAGCAGGGTTCGATTTACCGCCGGGGATGCCGGCACTGAGACCTGTCATCCCCAGCTCTGCTTTAGCTAATATATCCCTGCTCGGGATGAAACCATAGACTTTTATTTTTCATCCCCGGCACTGGTTTTTTTTTCTTAAATCGAGCACTGCCATGGAGGTACCACCAGTGGGGGGGGGTGGTCGTGGGGTTTACCAGGGGGTGGGGTTGTTATTTTGCAGCCAGAGTTTTAAATCTATTAAGAAAACTTCTTGAATAAAAAAAAACAGCAGCAAAACTTAGGCAGCTGATTTCTTTTTCAATTTAGTTCTGATGTATGTCATGTAAAACCAGGGCCGCTTTATCAACTAGGCACTGTGCCTAAGCCCTACGATTTTGAAAGTGCCTAGGGCCTACGATGACCTTAAAACGGGCACTGTAAAACAGTGGTCCCCAACCTTTTACTCCCCGCGTGAGAAAATTTGCAGACATCAATAAATATATATAAAAACAAGTAATTTAAGTCTTTTCCCGTTTCGGACGAAGGACATTTTAGGAGCATTTTCGTGTAAGCAGTGGCTACGGTTACGCCGGACGAAATCCGTATTTTTTCCGGGTTACAGCCATAGATTTTTGCTCCACGTGTATGGATTTTGATAAATAGAGAGGGAAGTAATCATGTTGAATAACTGTTACAAAAATAAATATTGCTTACGCCCCTTTGATTAGCTTTTATTATTTCTATTTAAAATATTAGCAAAAACGGTACCTAAAAAAACTCTTATATTCGGCCCTGAGAGGTCAGATCGCAAAATGGACTTTTGATGTACACTTGGCAGGTCAAGACCTACAAAATGATATATACATCATGGGTCTAGGACTTATGGTTGCTTAGATATAGGGCGCTCCTTTGTTAATATAGCTTACATAGTAAAAAACGGTACTTAATACGCCCCCTTTTTCGGCCCTCAGAAGTCAGATCGCAAAATGGACTTTTGATGTACACTTGGCAGGCCAAGACCTACAAAATGATATATACATCATGGGTCTAGGACTTATGGTTGTTGAGATCTAGGGTGATGACGGACAGACAGACAAACAAAACGGGGACAATAGAGCATTTTTTTTTCGAAAATGCTCTAAAAAATAAATTAATTTGTCTAACGCGGCCCAGTACAATTAGATCCACCGACCGGCAACGGTCCGTGACCCGGGAGTCGGGGACCACTTAAGTAAAACACACACATTTTAAAAATTGAAACAAAAAAAAACTTCAACGAAATAAATTGAATAAATCGGGACAAAGGTCACCGTGTTATGAACTACATGCAACACAATGACACATTGGCTTTCACTTTGACCTTTTTTGAAAAGTAAAAAAAAATAGTTTAGGAGTAAACTGATAATTTTTGTACATCCTGTTTGTTGAAAATATTTTTTTTTACTTTTTTTTTCTCCCGCCATTGAAAATTAAATGATGAAAAACAGCCCCAGGGTAAAGGGTGTAACTGTTAGTGAAAAAAACAACGAGGTCATGGCCACTCTTTCGATCCATTTTTTTAGCCTAAGTTTTACTTAAATGGCTAAATATTTATTTTGGCATATTTTTTCCCCCTAATCTATTACCTGGCATTGACATTTTTTTCTAATTTATTTTCTGGCATTGACTTGTTGTTCTCTCTCTCTCTCTCTATTGGGCTATATTCCATCTACTTCCTTGTTTACTTCCTGTATTTTCCTTAAATAACCAGAATCTCATGTAATAATCCTAAAGTAATAATAATTAACCTTCTCATTATCACTTAACATGGCTTTTACATTTTTACGTCGTATTTACACGAGGGCAGTGGCTACGGTTCGGTCCGACCGAACCCGTATATTTTTACTTCGGGTACCAGCCATAGATAATATTGCTCCACACCCTAACCCTAACCCTATCTCTAACCCTATCCCTAACCCTATCCCTAACCCTATCTCTAACCCTATCCCTAACCCTATCCCTAACCCTAATCCTGAAAAAAAAAATTCTGAAAAAAAAAATAAATTATGTTGTTATATTATATAGTTCAGTGCAGCGACTCGGCCGCTATGCAATAATAAGTAAGGCTGGTACCCGAAAAAAAGAAATACGCGTTCGGTCGGACCGAACCGTAGCCACTGCGTTACACGAGTTAATTTGAGTTTACTCGCTTGTGTTACTTTCATTTTTATTTTGTTTCATTATTTTTTTTTTTTTTGAAGGGAAAAGATTAAAGTTTGGATCGGATTTACCAATCTGATGATTGCAGAACAAATGAGTGGATGATACGATACCCAATATTTTTTTAAACTTCCGATTCCAATAAGATTGCTATGATTGAAGACAAAAAAAAACTTGACTGGAAAAAATTGAATGTTTGAAATGAAGGGTTGTTAATAAAAGATTCAATTCCATAGAATGAGTTTAAGAATCGTAAAAGCAATTAAAAGAGAGACATTAAAAAGTCTAATTTGGGGCCCTCTTTAGTCGGGCCCCCTGGCACGGAAGAAATTATTGGTCTCCCTAATTAAAAGAGTAACATAAAAAGTATAATGTGGGGCCCTCTTTAGTCGGGGCCCCTGGCACGGAAGAAAATATTGGTCTCCCTAATTAAAAGAGAAACATAAAAAAGTATAATGTGGGCCCCTCTTTAATAAGGGCCCCTGGCACGGAAGAAAATAGTGGTCTCCCTAATTAAAAGAGAAACATCCAACAAAAGGTCTACAATTTCTGTTGTACCTGCTTATTTTTTGTATTCTGCAATTAGAATAAGTGTTCTTTCTATTCTGTCATAGATGCACATATTATCAATCCTAATAATCATAAAAGAACTATTTCGACTTCTTAGTGTGACTGTCTGAATGTAATCTTTCACTATATGCTTGACTAAATGTTTGTCACGTTCTTTGATGGTATTCTTATTGATTTTGGTTTATGCAGATCGAAAAGTTAATAAAAAAGATATACGGTAAGATTAGGGGGAAAGAAAAGCAACTTAATGAAACCATTTTAAAATCAAATTTCTTCTGGCTTAAAGACAGAACATAAAGGCAGAGTTTCCTTTCTCAATTTTCATTACAAAGACTTTTATGGCATTAGAATTGTCTTTTTTACCTCTGTAGGTAAAAAAAAAAACACTTTGAAAGAAATACAATTTTGTTCCGCTAAACGTGGACAGTAAACTTTGTTTTCTTAAGCCAAATCGTTAAACTGTTTAAAAACAAGAACTAAGTATTAACCTAGATGTTTGTTAATTTTGACTCAATGGCTACCTTTAAAAAAAAAAAGGCTTTCAATAACAAGAAACTCTAATATTATTTCTTAAAGGATGTAGGCATATATGAAAACATCAAAAGAAATATTGACAATACATGAACCCTTTTCTTTTATGACTTCTTTAATCTCAGTTTTACCGCTTTCAAGTTTATTTTACACAAACGCGGTAACAGACGCAATACCCAGATGTCTGTTGTCGTAAAACCAAACAAAACAGATTTTGCCTGATTGACATATTTTTTATCCAACATAACCTAGATATAACAAAAAAAATTTCACCATTCTTTTTTACATTTTTAGATTAAAAAAAAAATATTCCATAATGTTTGTTCTCTTACGATGTGATCAAACCCAAGCTCTTATGTTGAGAGTAAGTTTGCTTTACAAAAATGTATGTGTGCGTATTTTTTAATTACACTACTAAATAAGTTTTAAATCTGTTGAACTGGTATATTTCCGGTTTTGTTGAAAAGAATATCAATTTAAAAAATGCTTCAGTATTGTATCAGTGACAAATTTGTGCGTGTGCAATCTGTATTGTGTTTCTATAGCGATGCAGCTGTCTCACGAGATATATGAAGATAAGCCGTTGATCAGTTCGAGAATAAGACGTCAGAGTTGCCAAAAATATGTAATACGGATGTAACGAAAACTAGTGAAGTTGTAGATAAAATGACGTCTGTGTTAATAGGAGCGACTTTGTTAAAGTACTGATATTGGAAGATAATGCTAACTTTCTTTGATCATAAATGTTTAGATACGATTGAATCAAATGTTTTTCGCTATCCAGGATGTAAAAAAAAAATCTTTAAATCTTACAACAATCTGCAACTTTCTGTAAACCATTCACTCTGATGATTAAAAAAATCAACATCTAAAGCCGTCAATTTATCATATTTGTATAAAATATGTTTACAAAGCGATTTGGGCGCTGCGTTAAATTGGAAGTAAAGAATTAATACAACAGTATTCCAGTTTAAAATACCATCATCATGAAAAAAATCGGATCTGCCCGAAGCCAAAAATAACTTAGCCTACCGATCAAGCCTAAGGGGTTATAACTCAATGCAAAGGTTTTGCAGGGTACAAATTATAAAAATCATATCGCAGTAGATATCTAACGTCATAAATATATTTGTTATTTATATAGAATAGATTGAATTAAGTTGGTCAACATCAAGACGCCATATCTTTAGCAAGAGATCGAAGTTGTTACCCAAACAAAAAGAGATTGCATTGATATTGCAGTGCTACTTTACAGCTCGAACCACAACCATTGATAGTGCAGCTACTTTACAGCGTGAACCACAACCATTGATAGTGCAGCTACTTTACAGCGTGAACCAACAACTGATTGATAGTGCAGCTACTTTACAGCGTGAACCACAACCATTGATAGTGCAGCTACTTTACAGCGTGAACCACAACCATTGATAGTGCAGCTACTTTACAGCGTGAACCACAACCATTGATAGTGCAGCTACTTTACAGCGTGAACCCACAACCATTGATAGTGCAGCTACTTTACAGCTTGAATCACAACCATTGATAGTGCAGCTAACTTTCACAGCTTGAACCACAACCATTGATAAGTGCAGCTACTTTACAGCTTCGAATCACAAGTCCATATAACATTGGAACGGACGAAACTAATAAATTTTGTTCAAACTTTCTCGACACAAATATACGTATTTTATTTACTTATAAAATACTTCAGTAGTATTCACTCATTGTGTATTTATTTTCATACACAGTTTTACTTGTTGAGATTTTTAATTAAACTCACATTTGGAAGAAACACAAGAAACAGCTTAGAATAGAATGACTCTGAATGCTATACTGATTCAGTCGTTTCTCATCAGTTTATCTTATCTTGTAAGTACTGTTTACATTCTTATAACTAATTTTAAAGCGTGTGAACTGTATTATAGAAGTAATGAAAGTTCTATGTAAAACATTCACACGTAAACTAAACACTGTGGAAAAGCATTAACCCAGGCCCTTATGGTCTTAATCTCCTTATTTTTCTCGATACAAAGAAAGGGAAATGAATGTACTTTGAAAAGCCTATATGAAAAGATATTCAATTCGAATTAAAAACATGTTTTGAAATGTGTACAATCACAATTATGGTGTTTATCATAGCGTATTCTTATAATAATGAAGCAGTGCATAAGAAAAAAGACTAGAACGACACGATACAACGTTACTTTGTATTATATTTTAAGCTTTTCTATAGTACAAATATTTCTGTAAATTCAAGGTAAATATTGAATCTGCTCCGTCCAATCCAACAATTGACCAGACCATTATTGGAGCCGCACACTCGCGGCCTGCACATCGAGTTGCCAACTCGCAGTCGTCAGTTGTGATACATGAACTGGACATGGTATTGAGTAAGGAGCAGTACAGACTTTTGAAAGTAAGTCTACGATCAGGTATTTTCAATCGACTGTTTATTTTTATTACAAAAAATAATAATAAATCAATAAGAAGCAATGGCGTATACAAAATGAAATAAAATATAAAATGATTTAAACAATTAAAATAAAGCCCAATATCCCTTAATAAAATAAAAGGAATGCGCGATCTTTATCTAAAAATTTATCCAACACAAAAAAGGTTGAATTTTGCGAATAACAATAGCCCAGTAAAAATGTTTATTCTAATGCTTTAAGGGTAAAACGCCACAATGATTACTAATTATTATTTTACACTAGATAACTTTTTTTTGGCAGGTCTCAAAAGGAATATATATTATTTGAATGACCTAAAAAAATCTGTGCAGTGTCATTATTCAGAGACTCTGTAGTCGAAGTCTTTGAAAAAGATAACACTAGAGAACAAAAAAAAAAATTCGGTCTGCTACCTGAGATAAAACATATCAGTCCGACTAATTCTGACACGCTGATTACAGTGGTATAGTCAGAATTTTTCTAGCACGTCAGATTTTTGAGTTATATGACTTAATTTTTGGTAAAATGGCATGTTGTAGCTAATTACACTAGGTAAGAAAAAAAAATCTTTCGGTCTGCTACCTGAGAAAAAAACGTGTCACTTTGACTAATTCAGACACGCTGATTACAGTGGTGTGATCAGAATTTTTCTAGCACATCAAGTTCTTGAGTTATATGACATTTTTGGTAAAATTGCATGTTGTAGCTAGCTATTATAGTTGCTTAATAATGTTGTACACTTGCCATGCTGTGTGCTTTACCTTTAAATGTTATGTTTTTTTATTTAGATTGATTGTGTATTAAAGCTTGGACTGTTCAAAAATTTTGTGAACGCTCTGGACAAGGATTCGGGTGACTTTTCGTATCTTCAAGAGAAGTTCAATACCACTCTTACACCAGCAAAGATAAGTGCGGGTGTGTTCACCGGAGCTCAAACTCGTGAGGTAATTCCTACTCATAGGATACAGCTGCAGCCTGCTCAGTTGGCAGCCTGTGATGCATTTGTGGCTGTGGTTTCTAACTTTTTGGGTAACCACTGGTCAGAGAACTATGCAGAGTTGGCTGAGAGATTACTAGCAACATGCCAGGATATGGGATGCAGAATGTCCTTAAAAATTCACTTTCTGCACTCCCATCTCAGTTTCTTCCCACCCAATATCTAGGTGCAGTCATCGACGAACAGGGTGAACGTTTTCACCAAAGAAATAGCAACGATGGAAAAACAGATATCAAGGGAGGTAATACGACAGCATGATGGGTGATTTCTGTTGGTTGTTACAGCGAGAGTGTGACACTGATTACAAAAGAAAAGCAACATCGTCTAATTATTTCTGACTTCAAAATGCATTGTATTAGGATCACCTGAGGTTATTTGTCTGTATAGTTGCTTCTTCTGTTCTGTTTCCATGTAAATTGTAGTTATTGTATTGAAATGTAAAAGCATTGTCATTATATTTCTAATGACCATAAAGTGTTATAATGGTAAATCAAGATGTTACCATAACTTAAAAACCTGACGTGATACACAAAATTCAATGACATATTTGGAATCAGCAGGTCAAAATTGTCTTAGTACACTTAATAGATCCCAGGTAGCAAAAATGTTGTTCCCTAGTGTAATCTATGATCAAACAGTAAACGTGCAGTAATTAAATAATCACTTTTAGTATTAGTCCCGATTCAAACTAGGTTGCTCATTCTGTCTAATTTTAATTTCTCTATGGTCCCTCGCCTATTAAAATATAATGCAAACTGCCATTATATTGATTTTATAATCATCAGCTTCATTTTAATCTCAGTTAAGAAGAGATCGACCAATGGAAAACCCTGATGTTCAAAACAGGAAAAAGCGCAAAGCTATCACAAACCGCACCGCTACGTATCTCTGGCCTAACAAAAAACCATCCCTTGCAAAGTGCTGCACTAGTTTTTACCTCTCAGAGGACGAGCGCGGTGATCAGAGAGTCGCTGGCCAAACGAGGAGAAAATACACGCGCCTCCGTTTCGAAGATGCGGGAACAAATGATGACGCAAACTTCAGGAGTCATCGGCAGCGGCGACGGGTGCTATTCGTACATAGGACATGAATGGCGGCCCCTAGTTTCTCAGCCTGGCGTCCGGGTGCATGTTCAGCACATCGTCGTGCACGAGGTGGGGCACGCCGTGGGGTTCTACCACGAGCAGAGCCGCCCGGACCGGAACCACTACATCAGGATACGAACGCGAGAACGTCGAGGACAATAAAATGAGCAACTTTGAAAAGTATCCCTGGACTACAGTGGATACGTACGAGGTGCCATTTAACGACTAGCGCCCAGCGTGCTATGCACTACGGAAATACCTACTTCTCCCGAAATGGGCGTACACGATCCAGACGTTCAACCCGAAATTTCAAGATGTCAGCGGCAAGAGCAAAGGTCAGAGTTTCTTGGACATAAAACTGGCCAACCGAATGTAGCGCAAATGCAGCGAAATGTGCTCCTCCGATGTCAGCTGCCCGGATTATGGTTTCATCGGCAAAGACTGTAAATGCTGGTGCCCGGGTGATGGGGCAACGGACGTCGTCCAGGAATGCGCGGGGCGGGGCGTTTCGCATACGCAAATGCTTCTTCCATACCAAAAATGGCTCCGTATAAGACTGAGCGCCGATCCATTGACCCATTCACCACGCCTGCCGCCCTTCTGCACCGCGTGGACCGGATGCCAGGTGCCAGATGTTCGCCGAGCGTGGCTTTTTGCCAGAGAGACAGGATATACTGCAGGTCTTCGTGCACAGCTTCTGCGGCTCTGCCCTAAAATGTGGAGAGAACGTCGAGGACTTGTGCACGTCTACAGGAGATGGGTTACTGTGAGCGCTTCGTACAATACATTATGAGAGATAGATGCCCCGTGACGTGTCAGTACTGCCAACCATAGCTAGTTGACTTATCCCTGTGACAAAAATCAATAAAAAACTGTAGAGCCCAATGAATTAGACTGGCAAAAAAAAAAAAAAGCTGTATATCAGTAGAATGGACAAACCCGCGATGATGAAAGGCCAAAGTAAATAGTTTCATTCGATCGTTTAGGATACACTTTAATTAATAATAATTGTTTTGCTTTATTCTCTACTGCATTGAAAATGTTCCATCTCAGATATTATCAATACGAATCAACATTCCTTTTCATCATTAATTGGTAGTTTCAGTGATATATGTTATAAAGTTCATGTAATGTTGTTGAATACTTGTGAATGAATATTTAAGTCGAAATAAAATATTAAATACTACATTGGAATAACTCACTTTGTATTGCATTCAGTTATGCCATAATAATTTTTTTGAAATATCACAAATCGAAAGCACCCGTCTCGCACATCCAAAGCATCAATCTTTGGGGGGGGAAAAAAAAAAAAAAAAAAAAAAAAAAAAAAAAAAAAAAAAAAAAAAAAAAAAAAAAAACACTCAGCGAATGCACCCATCTCAGCACAAAGAATCGCTTGAAGTAAAAATATTTTCACAGAATAATTGCTGTTATATCTAATGAAAATTTTATAATAACATATAACATGGGAATAATTTACATTGTGACATACATATATAATGTCAAGAATAACAACAAGATGTCATTTAATTTTGAAAACTTCAGTCTTCCTACAAAAACTCACAGTAATTTTTGTATAAAACATAACAAACAAGAAACTTAAAAAAAAAATAATTGCATTAAAAAAATCTAGTGATGCAAATGATAGTAATAGTACTAATAATTGTAATACTATACAATAGGTATAGTACTAATAGGTGTAATAATATAGATAGCATAAAAATTAATAGTTGTAATAATATAGGAAAACTAATGCGTCCTTTTCAGAGGCCCTGAAACTTGACTTATGTCATAAATCCGTTTTTCGCCATGGTCCATTTATCTTACAATTGACACGTATGTTTTCATTTACAGGCACATGAGTTTCTTGCATCTCCGCGTCTTAGTATAAAACATACGTCACTAAATGGCGGATTTGTTACAATCAAAATAAGAATTGTCAAAACCTGTGGGGCTACATCCAGATAGCCAGTCGCAAGAACTAGATCTATTTTCACTACCGCTCCCAAATATTTAAAATGCTCATTTTTGCAACAAAAAGTATTCTTCAATAGTTTATGTTGTGAACAAGAAGCCACGATTGCTAATATCAAAAAAATAAATAAAATAAAGATTAAGACAAATAGTTCATTTCAAGTTCTGTAGAAGAATGTAAAAAACAGTTAAACCACAACTTAAAAAAACATTCATTTGTCAAAACTTACAACAAAAAAAATGTTTTAGGAAAGAACTAAATTCTCAAGGATGAACCGCAGTGTCGGCCCTTAAACTTCAGTTGTAATTCAAAAACAATTTTCAGTGAGACATAGTTTTTTCTCCGTTTGTTTTGTTGGTTAAGTCGATTTTTATTTTGATTTCA
>JAGDYQ010000118.1:511550-526246 GCA_021962125.1 Bulinus truncatus
GTGATTATTTAATTACTGCACGTTTACTGTTTGATCATAGATTACACTAAAGAACAACATTTTTGCTACCTGGGATCTATGCAAATTATTGCTAAGACAATTTTGACCTGCTGATTCCAAATATATCATTGAATTTATGTGTATCGCATCGAGTTTTTAAGTTATGTTAACATCTTGATTTACCATTATAACACTTTATGGTCATTTGAAATATAATGTCAATGCTTTTACATTTCAATACAATAACTACAATTTACATGGACATAGAACAGAAGAAGCAGTATCATATGTACAAATATCCTCAGGCAATCCTAATACAATGCATTTTGAAGTCAGAAATAATTAGACCATGTTGCTTTTCTTTTGTAATCAATGTCACACTCTCGCTTTGTAAAAACCAACAGAAATCGCCCATGCTTTCTGCTGTCATTCCTCCCTTGATATCTGTTTTCCAGTCGTTGCTCTTTCTTGGTGAAAACGTTCACCCTGTTAGTTGCTGACTGCACCTAGATTGGGTGGGAAGAAGCTGAGATGGAAGTACAGAAAGTGAATTTTTAAGGACGTTCTGCATCCCATATCCTTGCACTGTTGCTAGTCAATCTCTCAACCAACTCTCATAGATCTCAGTCCTATGGTTATCCAAAAAAGTTAGAAACCACAGCCAGAAATGCATCACAGGCTGCCAACTGAGCAGGCTGCAGCTGTGTCTTAAAGGTGAGAATTACTTCACGAATTTGAGGTCCGGTGAACACACCCGCACTTATCTTTGCTGGTGTAAGAGTGGGCTTGAATCCTTGTCCAGAGCGTTCACAAAATTTTTGAACAGTCCAAGCTTTAATACAAAATCAGTCTACATAAAGAAAACATAACATTTAAAGGTAAAGCGCACAGCCTGGCAAGCGTACAAGAATATTAAGCAATTATAATAGCTAGCTACAACATGCATTATTACCAAAAATGTAAAAATAATATAACTCAAGAACCTGATGTGCTAGAAAAATCCTGATTACACTACTGTAATCAGCGTATCATAATTAGTCAAACTGACACGTTTTTTTTCAGGTAGCAGACCGAAAAAAAAATTTCTTACCTAGTGTAATTAGCTACAACATGCAATTTTACCAAAAATTAAGTCATATAACTCAAAAACCTGCTAGAAAAATTCTGTAATCAACGTGTCAAAATTAGTCTGACTGACATGTTTTTTCTCAGGTAGCAGGCCGAAATTTTTTTTTTGTTCCCTAGTGTTATCTTTTTCAAAGACTTCGACTACAGAGTCTCTGAATAATGACACTGCACAGATTTTTTTAGGTCATTCAAATAATATATATTCCTTTTGAGACCTGCCAAAAAAAGTTATCTAGTGTAAAATAATAATTAGTAATCATTGTGGCGTTTTACCCTAAAGCATTAGAATAAACATTTTTACTGGGCTGTTATTATTCGCAAAATTCAACCTTTTTGTGTTGGATAAATTTTTAGATAAAGATCTAACGTTCACTTTTATTTTATTAAGGGATATTGGGCTTTATTTTAATTGTTTAAATCATTTTATATTTTATTTCATTTTGTATACGCCATTGCTTCTTATTGATTTATTATTATTTTTTGTAATAAAAATAAACAGTCGATTGAAAATACCTGATCGTAGACTTACTTTCAAAAGTCTGTACTGCTCCTTACTCAATACCATGTCCAGTTGATGTATCATATCTGACGTTTGCGAGTTGGCAACTCGATGTGCAGGCTTGCAAGTGTGCAAAAAACTCCAATAATGATCTGGTCAATTGTTGGATTGGACGGAGCAGATTCAATATTTACCTTGAATTTACAGAAATATTTGTACTATAGAAAAGCTTAAAATATAATACAAAGTAACGTTGTATCGTGTCGTTCTAGTCTTTTTTCTTATGCACTGCTTCATTATTATAAGAATACGCTATGATAAACACCATAATTGTGATTGTACACATTTCAAAACATGTTTTTAATTCGAATTGAATATCTTTTCATATAGGCTTTTCAAAGTACATTCATTTCCCTTTCTTTGTATCGAGAAAAATAAGGAGATTAAGACCATAAGGGCCTGGGTTAATGCTTTTCCACAGTGTTTAGTTTACGTGTGAATGTTTTACATAGAACTTTCATTACTTCTATAATACAGTTCACACGCTTTAAATTAGTTATAAGAATGTAAACAGTACTTACAAGATAGGATAAACTGATGAGAAACGACTGAATCAGTATAGCATTCAGAGTCATTCTATTCTAAGCTGTTTCTTGTGTTTCTTCTTCCAAATGTGAGTTTAATTAAAATCTCAACAAGTAAAACTGTGTATGAAAATAAATACACAATGAGGAATATACGAAGTATTTTATAAGTAAATAAAATACGTATATTTGTGTCGAGAAAGTTGAACAAAATTTATTAGTTTCGTCCGTTCCAATGTTATATGGTTGTGATTCAAGCTGTAAAGTAGCTGCACTATCAATGGTTGTGGTTCAAGCTGTAAAGTAGCTGCACTATCAATGGTTGTGATTCAAGCTGTAAAGTAGCTGCACTATCAATGGTTGTGGTTCACGCTGTAAAGTAGCTGCACTATCAATGGTTGTGGTTCACGCTGTAAAGTAGCTGCACTATCAATGGTTGTGGTTCACGCTGTAAAGTAGCTGCACTATCAATGGTTGTGGTTCACGCTGTAAAGTAGCTGCACTATCAATGGTTGTGGTTCACGCTGTAAAGTAGCTGCACTATCAATGGTTGTGGTTCACGCTGTAAAGTAGCTGCACTATCAATGGTTGTGGTTCGAGCTGTAAAGTAGCTGCAATATCAATGCAATCTCTTTTGTTTTTAACAACTTCGATCTCTTGTAAAGATATGGCGTCTTGATGCTGACCAACTTAATTAATCTATTCTATATAAATAACAAATATATTTATGACGTTAGATATCTACTGCGATATGATTTTTATAATTTGTACCCTGCAAAACCTTTGCATTGAGTTATAACCCCTGGAGGCTTGATCGGTAGGCTAAGTTATTTTTGGCTTCGGGCAGATCCGATTTTTTTCATGATGATGGTATTTTAAACTGGAATACTGTTGTATTAATTCTTTACTTCCAATTTAACGCAGCGCCCAAATCGCTTTTATATATATTATACAAATATGATAAATTGACCTTTAGATGTTGATTTTTTTTTAATCATCAGAGTGAATGGTTACAGAAAGTTGCAGATTGTTGTAAGATTTAAAGATTTTTTTTTTTTACATCCTGGATAGCGAAAAAACATTTGATTCAATCGTATCTAAACATTTATGATCAAAGAAAGTTAGCATTATCTTCCAATATCAGTACTTTAACAAAGTCGCTCCTATTAACACAGACGTCATTTTATCTACAACTTCACTAGTTTTCGTTACATCCGTATTACATATTTTTGGCAACTCTGACGTCTTATTCTCAGTGATCACCTTATCTTCATATATCCGTGAGACAGCCATCGCTATAGAAACACAATAGATTGCACACGCACAAATTTGTCACTGATACAATACTGAAGCATTTTTAAATTGATATTCTTTTCAACAAAACCGGAAATATACCAGTTCAACAGATTTAAAACTTATTTAGTAGTGTAATTAAAAAATACGCACACATACATTTTTGTAAAGCAAACTTACTCTCAACATAAGAGCTTGGGTTTGATCACATCGTAAGAGAACAAACATTATGGAATATTTTTTTTTTTTAATCTAAAACAAAAAGAATGGAAATTTTTTTGTTATATCTAGGTTATGTTGGATAAAAAAAATATGTCAATCAGGCAAAATCTGTTTTGTTTGGTTTTACGACAACAGACATCTGGGTATTGCGTCTGTTACCGCGTTTGTGTAAAATAAACTAAAAGGTAAAACTGAGATTAAAGAAGTCATAAAAGAAAAGGGTCTATGTATTGTCAATATTTCTTTTGATGTTTTCATATATGCCTACATCCTTTAAGAAATAATATTAGAGTTTCTTGTTATTGAAAGCCTTTTTTTTTTTAAAGGTAGCCATTGAGTCAAAATTAACAAACATCTAGGTTAATACTTAGTTCTTGTTTTTAAACAGTTTAACGATTTGGCTTAAGAAAACAAAGTTTACTGTCCACGTTTAGCGGAACAAAATTGTATTTCTTTCAAAGTGTTTTTTTTTTTACCTACAGAGGTAAAAAAGACAATTCTAATGCCATAAAAGTCTTTGTAATGAAAATTGAGAAAGGAAACTCTGCCTTTATGTTCTGTCTTTAAGCCAGAAGAAATTTGATTTTAAAATGGTTTCATTAAGTTGCTTTTCTTTCCCCCTAATCTTACCGTATATCTTTTTTATTAACTTTTCGATCTGCATAAACCAAAATCAATAAGAATACCATCAAAGAACGTGACAAACATTTAGTCAAGCATATAGTGAAAGATTACATTCAGACAGTCACACTAAGAAGTCGAAATAGTTCTTTTATGATTATTAGGATTGATAATATGTGCATCTATGACAGAATAGAAAGAACACTTATTCTAATTGCAGAATACAAAAAATAAGCAGGTACAACAGAAATTGTAGACCTTTTTTTTGGATGTTTCTCTTTTCAATTAGGGAGACCACTATTTTCTTCCGTGACCAGGGGCCCCTTATTAAAAGAGGGCCACGTTATACTTTTTTATGTTTCTCTTTTAATTAGGGAGACCAATATTTTCTTCCGTGCCAGGGGCCCCGACTAAAGAGGGCCCCACATTATACTTTTATGTTACTCTTTTAATTAGAGACCAATAATTTCTTCCGTGCCAGGGGGCCCGACTAAGAGGGCCCCAAATTAGACTTTTTAATGTCTCTCTTTTAATTGCTTTTACGATTCTTAAACTCATTCTATGGAATTGAATCTTTTATTAACAACCCTTCATTTCAAACATTCAATTTTTTTCCGTCCGATTTTTGTGTCACAATTAGCAATCTTATTGGAATCGGAAGTTTAAAAAAATATTGGGTATCGTACCATCACTCATTTGTTCTGCAATCATCTGATTGGTAAATTCGATCCAAACTTTAATCTTCCCTTCAAAAAAAAAAAAATAATGAAACAAAATAAAAATGAAAGTAACACAAGCGAGTAAACTCAAATTAACTCGTATAACGCTAGTGGCTACTGGTTCGATTCGACCCAAACGCGTATTTCTTTTTCGGGTACCAACCTTACTTATATATTGCCTTGGCGGCCGAGTCGCTGCACTGGAACTATATAATATAACAACATAATTTATTTTTTTTTTTCAGAATTTTTTTTCAGGATTAGGGTTAGGGATAGGGTTAGGGATAAGGTTAGAGATAGGGTTAGGGATAAGGTTGGGGATGAGAGTTAGAGATAGGGTTAGGGTTAGGGTGTGGAGCAATATTATCTGGCTGGTACCCGAAGTAAAAATATACGGGTTCGGTCGGACCGAACCGTAGCCACTGCCCTCGTGTAAATACGACGTAAAAATGTAAAAGCCATGTTAAGTGATAATGAGAAGGTTAATTATTATTACTTTAGGATTATTACATGAGATTCTGGTTATTTAAGGAAAATACAGGAAGTAAACAAGGAAGTAGATGGAATATAGCCCAATAGAGAGAGAGAGAGAGCAACAAGTCAGTACCAGAAAATAAATTGAAAAAAATGTCGTGCCAGGTAATAGATTAGGGGAAAAAATATGCCAAAATAAATATTTAGCCATTTAAGTAAAACTTAGGCTAAAAAAATGGATCGAAAGAGTGGCCATGACCTCGTTGTTTTTTTCACTAACAGTTACACCCTTTACCCTGGGGCTGTTTTTCATCATTTAATTTTCAATGGCGGGAGAAAAAAAAAGTAAAAAAAAATATTTTCAACAAACAGGATGTATGTAATTATAGTTCTCCTAAACTATTTTTTTTTTTTTAAAAAAGGTCAAAGTGAAAGCCAATGTGTCATTGTGTTGCATGTAGTTCATAACACGGTGACCTTTGTCCCGATTTATTCAATTTATTTCGTTGAAGTTTTTTTTTGTTTCAATTTTTAAAATGTGTGTGTTTTACTTAAGTGGTCCCCGACTCCCGGGTCACGGACCGTTGCCGGTCGGTGGATCTAATTGTACTGGGCCGCGTTAGACAAATTAATTTATTTTTTAGAGCATTTTCGAAAAAAAAATGCTCTATTGTCCCCGTTTTGTTTGTCTGTCTGTCCGTCATCACCCTAGATCTCAACAACCATAAGTCCTAGACCCATGATGTATATATCATTTTGTAGGTCTTGGCCTGCCAAGTGTACATCAAAAGTCCATTTTGCGATCTGACTTCTGAGGGCCGAAAAAGGGGGCGTATTAAGTACCGTTTTTTACTATGTAAGCTATATTAACAAAGGAGCGCCCTATATCTAAGCAACCATAAGTCCTAGACCCATGATGTATATATCATTTTGTAGGTCTTGGCCTGCCAAGTGTACATCAAAAGTCCATTTTGCGATCTGACCTCTCAGGGCCGAATATAAGAGTTTTTTTAGGTACCGTTTTTGCTAATATTTTAAATAGAAATAATAAAAGCTAATCAAAGGGGCGTAAGCAATATTTATTTTTGTAACAGTTATTCAACATGATTACTTCCCTCTCTATTTATCAAAATCCATACACGTGGAGCAAAAATCTATGGCTGTAACCCGGAAAAAAAATACGGATTTCGTCCGGCGTAACCGTAGCCACTGCTTACACGAAAATGCTCTAAAATGTCCTTCGTCCGAAACGGAAAAGACTTAAATTACTTGTTTTTATATATATTTATTGATGTGTAAATTTCTCCGCGGGGAGTAAAAGGTTGGGGACCACTGTTTTACACAGTGCCGTTTTAAGGTCATCGTAGGCCCTAGGCACTTTCAAAATCGTAGGGCCTAGGCACAGTGCCTAGTTGATAAAGCGGCCCTGGTTTTACATGACATACATCAGAACTAAATTGAAAAATCCGCTGCCTAAGTTTTGCTGTTGTTTTTTTTTTTATTCAAGTTTCTTAATAGATTTAAACTCTGGCTGCAAATAACAACCCCACCCCCTGGTAAACCCCACGACCACCCCCCCCCACTGGTGGTACCTCCATGGCAGTGCTCGATTTAAGAAAAAAAAACCAGTGCCGGGGATGAAAAATAAAAGTCTATGGTTTCATCCCGAGCAGGGATATATTAGCTAAAGCAGAGCTGGGGATGACAGGTCTCAGTGCCGGCATCCCCGGCGGTAAATCGAACCCTGCTCCATGGCCATCGCCTTAGCGTTGGCTATTATGAAGATGGTAGATATACCTTTCAAAATCCGTAACACTAAGCATTTTTTTTAAAATTGTAAATCATGTATTATCGATCAATTAATTTTTTTTGTCCAGACCTACCCAAGGTTCTTACACTTTAAGAACCACTGCCCCGATAGATTTTTTTTTCCTATTAGGCTTACCCTATTGGAGTATCCTTAATCTTCAATGGCCATTGATACACCAATGAAGACATTCGTCGGAATTCTGTAACTAAGGCTCCGCCAAAAGTCAAAATCGGGTAACCCATTATTTATTTTTCATAATGATATATTAACGTGATATAATTAGATAATTAATGTCATACCATCTATAAGGACGCGCACACGCACGCACGCGAATTATGAACACCAAGATAAGTTTTGTCTGCTTAGCTTGCGCGAGCTCTGGGAACGAAGAGGGGGACCCCAGATAGAATGTGCCAAGATAGCCTAAAATGAACTATTAAAACTCAGGGGGGGTGGAACTGAACAAGGAGCTGCTGGAGAATTCTGCCGCTGACAGAGCCTACATGGAGATCTTGCATACAACATAGAGTTGCCCATCTGGAAGAGAACCGTCTCCACCTGCTTGTGGCTGCGATCTTCTCTTTACAAAAATGTCAATGTTACTCGAGTCTGTAAAAGTTTAACAAAACTGGTTAGAATTGGTTACAAGAAAAGGTGTTAAAGGCTTCTCTAGTTGGAAATATATGTTGCCCATTGTCCCTAGTCAGTCTAAAACGAAACTAACAGATGAACCCCTCAGAAAATCTATGACCTACTAACACTGACCATCGCCCCCCACCCCCCCCACCCCTGTGCACTCCCCACCCACCCCAAAAAAAATACAGTCTCCTTTTTTTGTAACAGATTTTTGACGTATGTAATCTACGTTCCTGTCTATCAGTCTATTACGGGGACCTATTCAATACATTTCTTATCTCATAAAAATGTTTTACTATTACTCTTTTAAATCGTTTCTTTTCTTAACAATGTATGGCTCATGTATACCCCCTTTTCAAACAACTACGATTGTTGTATCGTGATTGATTATCTTCATTCAAATAAATATTACTTTAGGTTAAAATTATTATAGAGTAATTTATTAAAACTTAAGACTTGAAATTGAAAGTGTTTTACTTTTCAATGCTCAAAAAAAACCAGTTAAAAGCAGTTTTTTATTGAGTCAATAATCTAATTGTAATCTATTTTCTTAATAAATTGCTTTGTGAACGTATATCCGAAACTGAAGAATCAGTTAAAGTTAATGTAATTTATTTAATTTACAACATAATGGTTTGAACACGTATATTTCAGTAGAATATGAAATAGCCCTTTACCGTCTTGATGTCCATGTTGTATTTGCCGCCCATTTGAGTGGTTGGAACAAGGTAAACAGCTTGTAACACTTCAAATGTATGTTTATTTCAAACATTGTAATCCATTTCTTCACACACACACACACACACACACACACAAATCGGTTAAGACAAACGTTCAGTATGCATCAATCAAAATATGCGTATCGCCCACTACACACTAAAAAATATTTTAAAAAACATGTTGTTTACCCTAAGGACCCATATGTTGAAAAATAATTCAATGTTACAATGGGTTTGACAATAAAAGAAGAAAACAAATGAATTACAAGAGACAAATCGTGTTTGTTTAACACCACTCATCACATTTGGTTCTATATTTGACTTTCAAATTTAGTGTTTCTAGTTTATTTAGTAAATTTCTGTCCACATATTTACATTTCATCTTTATGATTCCATCTTAAAATATTCCATTTCATTTTAATATTTATTTTTCTTTATTTTTTTAAAAAAAATTGCCTTAGTTCATTCATATCATGTTTTAAATTTCTTGATTGAAAAATGACCTTACATTTCACTCTCATCATTCATTTTGACATTTTATCAATAAGAAATACCTTATTTTGTTTCAGTTAGGCTTCATGTTTACATTTCTATTAACTTGTAAATAGTTTGCATTCCATAGCACATCATAGCATTTCATTTAAATATGCTCGAGGATGCATCAAAAATATATGAAACTTTCTCTTCTTTTTTTACGTGTTAACAGTTCAGCTAGATGAAATATAGCTCACATTTATATTCCTTCTTGACCGACGATTTATTTAATATCACTCACGTTCATCACTTTCATATGCACCCATCCACAAAGCAGCTCTTGTTTACATTACCTATCTCAAACTTCCTTTATTCTGTCAATATTACACGACAATTAAATTCGCTAACTCTTAAGTCACTAACACTGTCATAAGTAATGTAGCTCTCTAAAATGATCATGATTTATCGGTAAAAATCTATTTCTAATTTACATTCTCAACACAATACAAATATTACGATTAATTAGCTCTTCATTTCATTAATACTTTACAAAAAAATATATAATAACTTACTAGAATATATCTATTAGCCAAATAACATGATTCCTATATATATATGTTTATATATGCTATATATATATATATATATATATATGTGTCATATATATATATATATATATGTGTATATTTCTTAATAAATATTTTAACTCAGATACTATCACTAAAACAGGGAATACGATAAACTAGCTGAATGATATATTTCATTCTATGTCCAATCATATTCTTTTCATTATTAAACCCCACCAGATATTTCCTGTTCCCCCCCTTTGATTCTTTTCTATTATGTGAGTATAACCTGCAAAGGTCGCCTTCGCTCCTGCTGCATTTCCTGTTCTTGTCCTTACGATTGGTTTGGGCCAGATTTGGTCCCTATACAAGATCTTCCGCGACTTCCCTACAAGTGCGAGTCTTCCGTGCGTGTTGGTCAGTACGTGCCAGCCCTCTGGCCGAGCTTCCCAAGTATTGTTTCCATGTCTTTGCAGGGCGACCCTGACGTCATTTGGCGTGTTACGACTTAAGGCCGTCGTCAGACGGTGGTGCCGTCGCCAGCTGGACTGGTCTCGCGGCCCCTGCCGTTACAATCTTTTTCCAAGAAACGGGCTCGGGGGCAATTGATGTTGCCGCATCGGTCCTTCGCATTTGTTTATCAGGTTGGTCAGCTTGATGTCGAAGAAGCTGAGCCTCGGTGTCCGATTACATTCTGGTACTGAGGTTGCCAGTCCCGGATGAGTCGTGGCTGCCGGTGAAGGAAGCCCACCCTCATATTCGCGACGCTCCTCGTCATTAAGGGACATTGAGGTCTCAATAAACTGTGGGTACTATTTGAAGATTTCTTTGGCAGGTTCTGAGGATGTTCCCTTCGTTGGTCAGTGTACAAATCAATCCTGTCAAGAGGCATTCTGCTCAATTGTTTGAAACCAGCGGCCAACCTCTGTGCACGAGCGACGCCCTTAATAGACCAACGTGGCATTATTGGACCCAGGGTCTGGGGGCCCGCAGGTCATCCACATGTAGGAGTAACATCCGTTACAGTTATCGATGCTGATGTAGATGGGTCATCCCTGGTGGCATTCCTGCCTGATGCTGGTGTAGTTCTGCCACTCTTTGATTGCTGCGTGTCGATCTCTATTTATGTCATTTTCGCTGAAGATGTCGGAGACGAGTTTATACGGGATGACGTTGTTCTTCCACTTCTGTATGCATTGCCCTTCTGCAGCTTTCCTCTTCTGTCTGCTCCTTTACCGTCACCATCAGTCGATTTCACTGAGGTAGTTGGTTCATTAGAATGGAAAGAAAAGTAAAACGCTTTTGTTTTTGAGATCATATTATATATATAACATATATTGAACATGAAAATGTTCTTCTTAAAAACAAAAAAGAAATTGATGTAAAAATATAAAACCTAACAAATGGATTTTTTTTTTAAACTTGCAAAAATTAAGTCTAGGCTTCTTTTTTTAGGGATTTAAACTTTTCAACCATCACTAGTTCAACATCAAACCAACAATAACCAACTAAGCCTAATGAATACTGGTTTCTCTTCAACCTCCCCTTCAGAGGCGGCTTACGAGGATACAACATTGGGCCTCAAACTCCCAAAGTAATCATCGATAGGTCAATGCTCCAGTTCTAAACTTAGGCATTGATGGCTTTCACCCTGCCTCCATATCACGGGTCGGTATTAGGATGGGCCGCTCCATTCGACTCATTGTACATCTCAAGATGTAATCACACGTAACACAAAAACCTGTGGACACAAAACACACAACTTGTGTACACAATACGTGAAGAGCAGTGTATTGCTCGAGGAGTCAGTATCATGTCCAGCTCTTGCATTTCTGGTCCCCAGAGTCCATGTCGGCCAAGTTAAACGTACCGGAAGTTTCCCGACGCCCCGGCGATTAGGCTCATCAATGGAACGATAGGAAACGATGCTTCCACCGTAACGTCACCTGGTGAAAATACATAGATCAGTGACGCAACTTTGATTACACATTACATTTTAAGCAAGAATTCACATAAGACTTGAACAAAATTATAATAAATAACTGATATTTCTATGTTGATAACTTCAGATGAACTTTGTGTCTTCAGGTTATATTGTTTAATGTAATCTCGAATTTAAATCATTTAATGCAGGGCTTCGCAACATTTTCTAATCTGGTTTTCCGTTTAGACACTCATGCACAAAATAACAACTAAATAGTTTCAGAAGGTCACCGGAAGTTAAACGCACACTTGGCGAAGTTTGGTTTTTCTTCCAGTAATGGAGACGTTGTTTGTTTTGTTTTTTAAATTGCACTCTTGACTTTAAAAAAAAAGCACAAATGATATTGTGTGTATTGTAAGTAAGTATTGTAAGTATGTATGGTAAGCGTTTTTCCGCAGAAAGAAAAAAAATATTACAGTTCAGTCTCCCCCGACTTGATTTTAAAAAAAGTTGGACATATGTATGAAGAAGAAAAACTCATAACTTAACACAAAAAAAACTGAGATATTTCTGCTGCCATGACAGTTATTTGTAAATACACACATCAAACCAATAAAAGCAAACAATTCTATTACTAGATCTAAAAAAATAACGTCATAGATATATTTGATGTGAATTCGTTTCAGGCATTTAAATTTTTTTCAACAAATAACTTTTTTTTATTATTTTCGCTTTAAAAAAAATCTCTGAAATTTGTTAGAATAATTTACAGGGAAAAAACTTTCAGTTCATTTTTACTAGATAACTTACCAATAGTATATCGATAATGACTAATGAAAGCGATTTTGATGTCTTCCATTTTCATCCACACAACACACACAAAAAAACTACGATTAAGTAAAAGGGTTAATTTGAGCTTTCTTTCTATTTTCCGTTGTCAACTCTCTAGTTGAGAATTTTATATATTCTCTACAGTCGTGGCCGGTCCCAACTGAGTGATGGTGGTGTCCAATTGTGATGTCGTTCGTTCAGTCATTGATCATATGTCATATGACTCTTTATATGTGTCATTACTCTTTTCTCCCTTTCTTCATGATCTCCATCTCAAAATGTGTGTTTCTGATTAATGGATTAGTGTACTTTGATTCGACACTTACGCTTTTTGCCATATTAATATTCAAGATGCGGCACTTGCTGATTGCACCAAATTTTCTTCTTGAAACGGTTTATTAGTTGTGTTTTTTTTTTTACAAATATTTTATTTTAATCATCTGCATTTAAATAAAATACCATTTGGTAAACTAATATTCAGGAATTAAAATAAAAGTAATTAGATTCTAACTTCGGGTTTGAGGCGCTCAGGGGAAACATTTGACGTTTAGAAGCTCAGGGTGATTTTGACGTTTGGGGGCCTCGAGGCATTGCCCAGAAGTTTGGGGGGAGCTCGGGGTGATTTTGATTTGGGGGCTCGATGCATGAGACTCTGAGCCTTACCGCCTAATTATCCCGCCAATAATTTATGAATGTGTGAAAATATCACCTTGGGAGGACCGTCCCTGCTACCATACGTAAAGGAAGACAATAGTATCATTATGATGATTTCATATTTATTACTTAAATATTATCATTTATTTTTTTATTTGCGTTTTAATCACATACATTTCACAAATTATCCACGTACGTCATTTGAGATAAGGCATCAGTGGGGGTGGGGGGATAGTACAGGGTTGCCCGCCATATTTTGGAGTTTGGCGTTGGCGAGGTTTTCCTGTCAATTTTTTCTTTTTACTTTATGGAACCCTCAAAAATATACATACAATTTTAAAATGAGGGCAATCTTTCTTTGACATTTCAATTTTACATTGCCTAGCAGGGTTTTCAGGGTGTTTCTTACTTTAGTTTGATTGTTTTAGTTTCAAGTTAATACTTCTGGGTAAATCTGGCAGCTTATCTGGTACGTCTGAAGGGAAATGCGTATCAAAGTAATCTGGCGCAGTTTATCTGGTAAAATCTTGAAAGTATCACCATACCTCATGGGTATATCTCCTAATCATAAAGCATTGCATCTGCACCATAGATTTAGCGGAATGACGGTGGGTGCAGTAAAATGCAGGTCAAAAACGCCTCTAGTAATTCAAATTAAATGTTAAGAACTATTGACGAAGTACATGTAATTATTGTAGGGACTGAAACCAGTATTTTCTTAGATTTAGAGTACTAAATGTTTGTAATCTACGGGCAAAATAACTCTTTTCATCAAATGTGGGGAAAACATTTTTCTTTTCGGTAGTAGTATTTTAAATTCGTTTACACACAGAATTTATTTATATTATTAATTTGCTGTAATTAGATTATTTCAAAATTGTAAAGGGAATTAAGAACCAAACTAGACGCTTTATTAACAATAGAATTTTAAAGTATAATCATCACTGATTATCACACTCATTTTTTTTTACAAAGAGCACCGTACGTAACCTACTGAGTTATTCAGGTCTTTATTGAGGTGGTCAAATGTGACTGCAAATTAGCTAAATTCTAGGAAAAGCAATAAAACAGACAGGAAAATGGACAGAACCGTAAAGGCACGTTGTATTTCTTTTTTATGGATCAGAGCTTTTTCTTCTGGGAACGCCTGTTTAAAAACGCTATTAATGATACTGCTTGAAATTACTGAACTCCGTGTTAGTTCAACTCAAAGGTTGCGGGCACCGACAATCTTTAAAGACGCTGTGGTAATGGGGAAAAGGTTTTATAAAGTTTTCTTTCTTCGCACTCCCTCACCACACAAACCTAGAAATGCAATGCATTTTTCTGGAGGCACCACGGAAACAGTGATAGGCATTAAACACGCTGCTGGGGAACCTACAGTGAAGATAAAGCTAAAGCATAGGGATGGGGTGTCAGTGTGTATAAATTGTTTTTCTAGGCAATATTCATGTCTTTTAAATCCACCTATGTAGTATCTAGGTAAGAAAACCTTTCTTTCTCTCTCTCTCTATCTCTATCTCTATCTACATCTTTCTCTGT
>JAGDYQ010000118.1:526746-591939 GCA_021962125.1 Bulinus truncatus
TTTATTTCTCTATTCTTATTATATTATAAATGTGAGGATGTATGTCCGGGTGTATCTCCGGGTATATATATATATATATATATATATATATATATATATATATACTGTATATCAGTGGCGTCACTATGGTTGGTGTCAACCGGTGCGTAAAATTCAGGGTGTCACCCCCCCCCCCACCCTCAAGACTTCCAACATGAGCAATGGTACATATTTCAAATTTTCCCTGCACTAGACCTGAGAGAATTTACCGTACTTTTAAAATACTTTAGCAATAAAAAAAATTATAGCATTACTGACTATATTTCAGTAAAAAAAATATGCATTACTTTTCATTAAACTGTGATACCACGTGACTAGAACGTTCGCATAAAAAAACAACTCAGGATTGTTCCGAGCAGCTTTGAAATGTATTCATTTACCTAAGTTCCAGACAGTCTGTGTGGTGGCACCCTGTGCTTCTTCTCTTCATGGTGGCACCCAGTGCTACTGCTCTGCGTGGTGGCACACTGTGCTACTGTTCCGCATGGTGGCTGCTCTGCACGGTGACACCCTGTGCTACTGCTCTGCATGGTGACACCCAGTACTACTGCTCTGCGTGGTGGCACACTGTGCTACTGTTCCGCATGGTGGCTGCTCTGCACGGTGACACCCTGTGCTACTGTTTCTGCATGGTGGCACCCTGTGCTACTGCTCATGTTTTTAACTCTGATCGGTTATAAAACCGACAATACCGAGTTTTTTTTCTGCTATAAAATTTAGATGTGTTCATTTTGGTGTCACCACAAAAATGGTGTCACTCGGTGCGGCCCGCACCCCCCCCCAGTGACGCCACTGCTGTGTGTGTGTGTGCGTGTATATATACATTTATAGAACTCTTCTTTTTTAAAAATGAGCAAATCAATCGCTGCTAAAACAATTAACCCCGAATAAGCTTTTAGTGTTGACGAGTATAATTTGGGACGGATAAAATGTATGTTATTTCTGCACATCAGGTCAGTCGTATGAATTAACACCATATCTTTTCCAAATGGTGTATTATAAATTTTTTTTTAGTGTTACATCTTTTTTATGTTTTTCTATGTATATATATTTTTTACTCCATCTGACATCACTATCAAATTTACATCAACACAAGGCTGTTAGTATCGAAGTATCGTTATCGGCCCATACAGTATCGGCGATACATTTGTGGTATTGGTTGCTGTATTTCCGATCAAGTATTGATTTGTGTATCGCCGATTCATTTTATATGAAAAATAAATTCGATATTCGATACCAATACTTTTCTATTGCCTCTATTAGCTATTTGCAGAAAAACAATAGCGATTTTAATACATTGTTTTAAAAATAATCGACATAAATTTAATCACTACTAGTAATCATAGCCATCAACCCTACCAATATTAACACCACCCACCTCCCCACCAAAACAACTTGGATCACAAGGCTGTAGTAGTATTATCTTTTCAATGTGCCTGCAGTGCACTGAATGCAGTTCCCACTCAACGGCATGTTGGTGCAGCTTCAGTACAGTCAGCAGTACAGATATCTGAATCTACAGATTTTTTTTGCTTGCTTTAGTGCACGGCGGCGGAACCAGGACGAATTGCTTAATAGTAGCAGTTCTGCAAAAGTAGACAGATATCTTGAAGATAACATCAGAAATGCTGTCATTAGCACCCTACCTAAGCATTAAGAAACTATACCTGCAACTGAACACAGGGCTTACGGCTAGTGCTGCAGTTGAGTGACTGGTTTCATTGGGTGGGCATGTTTTTATGCCATCACGTTCTAGGCTAAGCAATGATTATTTTGAAATGATGGTCTTCTTACGCGCTGCCAAGTGGTGAAGTGGTTAGCATTACAATTGTGCTTTGACAATGTATTATATTATTTTCACTTTTTTAAAAAAGCTTTAAAAACTTGCACTCATTATATTTTAAGTAAAAATATTTTGTTGTTCTCAAAAGTATTGGTAATGTATTGGTATCGATTTTGGCAATACATTTTTACTTGAGTATTTGTATTGGTATTGGCGATACTTTTTTCATGAAGTATTGGTATTGACGTTACAATTTAAGAGTATTGTTAACAACTCTGCATATACACATATGTAAGTGTGAACATGTACTAATAATTATTTTTTGTAAGAACTCGACAAAAAATGTTTCATTCACCAAACAGGATGGGATATAAGCAGTTTTCCCCCCGGAGTTGAGATTCGTGGCATGACCTCTTTCTATATACACAAGTCAGAAGGTATGTATCGTTTCTGAAAGAATGAAAAGATCCTAACTAGACTGCGGGAGGGGAAAGGGGGACTACCTTAAACAGAGAGAATACCTGCGAGAAACCACCCTAATGAATGAAATACGTTATCTCGTCGGACTACTTTTTACTCGTATCCTTTTTGTTGGACCCCACTTTACTCGTTTGATCCCTTTACTTGTTGAATCCTCTTACTTGTTGAATCACTCTATTCCTTTGACCACTTTACTTGTTGAATCCCTCTATTTGTTGGATCCATGTACTCTTTGGATCCCTTTATTTGTTGGATCCATGTACTCTTTGGATCCCTTTATTTGTTGGATCCATGTACTCGTTGGATCCCTTTATTTGTTGGATCCATGTACTCGTTGGATCCCTTTATTTGTTGGATCCACGTACTCGTTGGATCCCTTTATTTGTTGGATTCATGTACTCGTGGGACCCTTTTACTTGGTGGAACCCGTAACTTGTTGGACCACCGTACTAGTGGGACCGCGGACTGGCACGGGCGTCGAGGACGGCTCTGTTGGGCTCTCTGCATGTGACATGCATGGTCTTAGCTGCCTTTAGTTAGTGAGCTACGTCGGGTAATGTAATCTATAGCAATGCGGGAAGGCATGTAGCCAGTTGGGGCGCCATCTGGCGGAGGTTGTTAGGGGCATAGGTTATCTGGCGACAGCCCAGCGCGATGGGCGCTGTGGAGGGATTCGAACAAGAGAGGTGACGGCCGAACTTACAGCAACCCAACCGAAAGCTCAACAAGTGCTGATTTCGCGCGTATGTGCCCAGCTTAAAGTCTGACTGCTTCTCTGGATAAAATTGTCTCCCACGTGATAACACACACACACACACACACACACACACACACACACTCTCACTGTCAAAGGGCCTTCTTGAAGTACAAATTTCCTTCACATCTTATGTTATAGGGAAGTGGTCCCCAAAACACCGGGTCGCGGACCGGTACCAGTCCTTGGAACGAATGTTTCTGGGCCGCCCAAAAAAAAACATAAAATTATTTCCTTTTTATTGATTTATCCCGTGATTGTGAGACTTTCCATGGACGAGAAATAATATCAACGCCCCCTTCCCTTCCAGTGGGCCGCTTTCACAGTACAGCCCGTAGCATAATGTGTACAGTTAATGAATGACCTACGATGTTTGTGTATACATATGTTGTGGCTAAAGCCCGAAGTACGACCAGTTCCCGAATTGACCAGCCATGTTGCACTTTCGCTGGGGTGTGTGACCAATATATCATGTACTATATGATTATACAAACAGATTATACAGTATACAAAATCTTTCACGACCTTTTTCTTCCGACTTTGACCGATCGCCTCATGCCATTTCGCAAACTGGCTGGCCAAATTCCGAAACCTAAAAAAGATCGGACATTGGCCGGTCAATGTGATGCGATATTGGCCACTTCCCAATAAGCCGGCCACTATGCGATTTGGCCGATTTCGGGCTTTGGCCGTAACTTACATTTTAATTAAAGTTAAAACACAAAAACAAAAGCTTCTACTTTGCATCGAAAACAATTTGAAAAAATCGTCTCGGCTACTTTCACTACACAAAGAAATGTTGTAAATGATTTAGGAATGGTATGTTTGCAAAGGGTGAGGGAGAGAAAAAAAAACAAAAAAAAAACTCATAAATAATACGCCGGTCTTTTGATTTTCAAAGCAAGTTCGTATTCTAAGGGAATTAAACTAGTTTAGTTCGGTTTTCAGGTCGTTCAGATTCAGAAAAAAGGGGACGACACTTAAAGAGTCAGAGGCATATCAAGCTTAACTCGCTTCCGGGGGCACAGTACATTTCTAATACCATTTTAGCACCCCCCACATTCGAAAACCATGTAATATTATATGTAAAATATTCCGTTTGGCGCCTCTTTGTGAGTAGCGCCCGGGGCATGATTTTCCCCTCTTGCCCACCCCTCGCTACGCCTCTGTACAGAGTTTAGATGTAGCAGGCTAAAAAAAATTAGCAACATGATGTCGTAAAGACCGTAAGTGCACGATAGCACGCACGTAACGAGAGGTGGCGTCACTAAGGTTGGTATCGCCCGGTGCGGAAAATTCAGCGTGTTACCCCACCCACACCCCACCCCCCACCCTCCACTCCCTTCAAGACTACCACCATGAGCAATTGTACCTATTTCAATTTTTTTTGTCTGCACTAGACCTTAGATAATTTACTTTGAAATAAAACGATAGTATAGCCGACTGTATTTCAGAATGATGTATATTACTTTCATTAAACTGTCTTTGTAAACACAATCTCCAATTTCATGAAATCACGTGACAGCATGTTTACAAATAATTCCAGATTGATTTACCTAAGCTCCAGACGCTCTGCATATTTGCACCGTGTGCTACTGCTCTGCATGGTGACACCCTGTGCTACTGCTCTGCATATTTGCACCGTGCGCTACTGCTCTGCATGGTGGCACCCTATGCTACTGCTCATATTTTGAACTATGATCGCTTATAAATCCGACTATACCGAGTTTTTTTCTCTGCTATGAAATTTTTGAACTGTTCATTTTGGTGTAACCCCTAAAATGGTGTCACCCGGTGAGGCTCGCACCCACCCACCCACCCCCCCCCCAGTGACGCCACTGGTAACGAGCAAGGCGAAACATTATCTTCCATTCGCCCCCTTTTGTCATCTTGAGACCGAAAACCTTCAAAGTCAAGTAGCTAAAGCCTACAGTTGAGATGGCGTTTTATTTATTTATTTATTTTATGTGCCTTTAGTATTTCTTTTATTCTTCCATTCGCCCCCTTTTGTCATCTTGAGACCGAAAACCTTCAAAGTCAAGTAGTTGAAGCCTACAGTTGAGATGGCGTTTTATTGTTTTATTTATTTTATGTGCCTTTAGCATTTCTTTTATTCTTCCATTCGCCCCCTTTTGTCATCTTGAGGCTGTACAAGTAAAGTTCCCTTAGCCCTAACGGGCCATCGGGGCAGATGAAGTGTAGCATTCATCTGTTTCTATAACCTCGGCACAACGAACTGATTATGTAGTTAGCACAACGCCCAGCCGCCTTTACTTCCCCCCAACTTAAGTCAGGTGGACTTGTGGGACGACTTTGCACCAAAGTCCACCTGGAAAAAATTCCATGGATCGAACCCAGGACTCTCAGGTCGACAGTCGAGTATCTACACCACTCGGCCATCCGTCCCACTAGAGGCTGTGCAGCCCTACAAAACCAATAGCTTTAGACTACAGTGCATTGAGATTATTTTGTACAAACGTGTTCTAATTATTTATTTATTTTTTTACTGACAGAAGATTATTGTGCTCACGAATCTCCTAGCAGATGCAATAAGAGAACTCCAGATTATGAAATTCTAAATAACTCCACGTCGGAGATTACTCAGAGGCAGTCGGAAGAAACCCGGCATGAGCTGATGTGCCCGTTGTCGACGACCACACGCAAGACGAGGAGAACAACCACCCAGCTCCTGGTGCAGACGACGACAACCGAGATTGTTGTCACCACTGCCGCCGCGGAGCCTCCAGCGCCAACCCCACCGGCGGAGACTCCCGCGCCAACCCCATCGTCGGCGGAGGAGACGACCAGGCCAACGCCCGCAATCCCCGGGACCACGAGAAGGAGAGCCACCACGCCCAGGCGGACGACAACGACGGCGACGACCGCCGCATCTGCAGCGGCGGCTACCTCCAAGTCTGAGGAGGTCGTCACCCCCGCTCCGAGCTCTTCGCTGACGACGACAAACAGCACCGAGGAGGAGACGACAGCAGGTGAAGGGGCTAGGCCCAGGGTCGGCGCTGAAGGCGCGATGGGTGTGTTTTTGATGGTTTTAGCATGTGTCGTAGTTATAAAGCCGTGATTGACAGGGGGATTTAGTGCATGCCACGCCTCTTGTCGATGTTTAAAAAAACTACTCAACCAATGAATGGGATGGAGTAAAGAATGGTACACTTGGCTATTTATAGATAATAGACTGTTTGTCTGTTTATTGTATGCGTCAAAAAAAAACTGTGCGTCAAACTGTTGCAGCTATGTAAGACTGTTGGATTATGGATAATGTTGGACTGTACCACATATGTGTGTGAATATTTTATACATGAAGACAGAGAGTAAATGAGGGATTGTATTGCAACTGAGATGATTTTACTAGGTGTGATTGCTGCATTCCGTAGGGAAAAAAAAAAGAAGACGGTGATTGAAGTGAAATAGGAATTAACTATTTTGTGATTCATTTGTGGAACTGAAAATATCGGTACAAGCAGCAAGGCTCAAAATTAATACACACGAAAATTCTATATCATATGAAATGATAATGACTTGAAATTTCCTCTTTTAGAATGTTTTATATAACCATGCTATGTGTTTTGTTGTTTTATTTTTACTTAAAACATTAGCCAATGAAACAGTAATGAAGCGGAAGACTTATTTAGCTACACATTTTACATACCAATATAATCTTAATGAACGTGTTTCGTTGTTGTTAATTTTTTATAAATATAATAATTTTGTTTTATTTAAATAAGACCAACATAATTTTTATTTCATATTTTTTGTTCTAGCTTTTTTTAGAGCATTTTCGAAAAAAAAATGCTCTATTGTCCCGTGTTGTCTGTCTGTCCGTCCGTCCGTCATCACCCTAGATCTCAACAACCATAAGTCCTAGACCCATGATGTATATATCATTTTGTAGGTCTTGGCCTGCCAAGAAATGACTTTTTCCATTTCGCGATCTGACCTCTCAGGGCCGTAAAAGGGGCCTTAGTACCGTTTTTTACTATATAAGCTATATTAATAAAGGAGCGCTATATCTCAGCAACTATAAGTCCTAGACCCATGATGTATATATCATTTTGTAGGTCTTGGCCTGCCATGTGTACATCAAAAGTTCATTTCGCGATAGGACCTCTGAGGGCCGGGCTTCAGCGCTCCTAAGGGGCTTATATATTATATATACACCTTGTACGTTCAATAGCCCGTTCATTTGGTGCGAAATACTGCAGCACGTAGTTTCACCAAGATTTATTAAGAAACTCATCAAATGAAATAGTAAGCTTGTGTTCTGAGTTTAATTGAAAGTATCAGAGCTATGCAACAATTGACGGAGTTTTCGGACGATTAAATGACTATAATTTCGAATGTTTTCAATTATGAGTCCTATTTCAGTGACCACAAACCACTTGTAGTTAGATTTAAGAGAAAATAATTTTTTTTTCAAATATAAAGAAACGTCTTTATAATTTTTTTTACAGATATATACATTACACAATTGAATTTATAAACATTTACAAAATTTACAAATATTTACTGAAAGATAGCATACGTACTGATACATAACATGAAAATGCGCTAACACGTCCTGTGTCCAGAATGGAACAGGCTTAATTGCTTGTTTTTTTTTTTGTTTTACGAACATTGACAACGAAAAAGCAAAGCTGGCTTTACAATGCAGATGACGAGATGGTTTGTGCAAATCATGGAATATGCTATACATTAAAGGCGCACAACTCGCTTTTTAAATTCCAAAATTGGTATTGAGTTTTATACCTTGGTTTATCCAAGCAATGCAGGTACAAACCAACACAATTACGAAATACCTATTTAACACAAGGGCCATACTTTGGTGCAAAAAAAAACAACCTCGTGCGACAGCCTCTGTGGGGCCCCAAAATATTTGACCTGTAACGATACTAAACGTTCGTTCCAACCCCCGCACAAGGGCCCCGCTTACTGCTAGGGCCACCTAGGTACATGGAGAACATCATTTCAATATAAAACATCATATTACTTAAACAAAACTAATTGTTGTTTAGCCTTGATGGACTTTTTTTTTTTGAGTTCCTGAATTTATTGGGCGCTAACCTAGGATGCATTAAACTTACGAGATTTTCTGGATGACACGTGGGGGGTGGGAGGGGTGGGTGGGCAGAGTGGTCAAAAGTACTGGCTTTTACAAAAAATTGAGTGTGGGTAAAAGCTCGCTCCACTATTGCATGAGTGAATGGGGGGTTATTTTATAGAAAACAAAAAGAGTTTCATCAGCTTTTCTTTTTCTGCTCTAACTGTAAGAAAGATGTATATTTTTCTAAGTTTAGCGAAAGACACAAAAATTTAACACACAAGTTATTTCGTCATAGAATCGTTATCAACAATGTTCTTGTATATAAGACGATGAGTCTCTCTATGATGTTCCAGTGTGTGTGTGTGTGTGTGTGAAGTCCCTGCAAGGATGAGATGAAATCTCTTAGATCCTATGATCCACTAATGGAACGGTTTTTATGGTGCCCTTCTTTCATCTCCCACCACAGACGATAGTGCAATGCCCAAGGCACCACGGGAGATATAGCGGGGACTATAGCCATGACCTGAAATATCCATTGGTCCTCACCGGTGATCGAACCAGGTTCCTTCAGATCGACAGTCGAGCGTTTTACCACACGACCATCCGTCCACATGTTGTTCCAGTAAGAAGGATCATTTTTTAAATCATCCAAGAACAATTTGAAATTCTTCAGAGTTTACAGGCTAACACAAAAGATATGTTACATACTTTAGTGGATTAAGGTCATAGGGGGCGCAGTTTAAAATTTTGGGCCTTTCATAATGACTGAGAAAATATAGCAGCAAGCATACTATGGGTTCGAGGGCCGTTTAGGAGGTCATGGCCAAGGGTGGAGGTCATGGCCAAGGGTGGGTGCCAGGAGTGCCCACAGTTGAATCTGCCTCGAGAGAAATATTTCACTTGGTAGCCCACACAACTATTCGTGGCATCGCATCAAAATAAAATAACTAATAATGCAAATGAAAATAAACAAGTGAGCCGTTGATACTAAAAGAACAGGCGAATAACGGAAAATATGGAAACAATATTTATTACCGACAAGATGTTGAAAATACAATCTATCTGTACAAAATGCCAAGATATGGTAACCCTACATACATGTAATTCAATGTCAGTAAAGTAAAAATAATCCAAATATAGATGTATCAATTTTCTTTTATTGTTGCTACTCTACATGAACTTATTTATTTTCTGTTCTTGTTCGTTTATACATAAATTTGTGACTGACATGAAAAGAAACAGTTAAAAAAAACAATAATAAAAACTTTTGACAATAGTGGATTTTAATAATAAAACACAACTGTCAAACACCATGAATAATGAGATCTATACAAAAAAAAAACTTTCAAAATTCAATCTTCATGACACCCAGGTAACACATAACTTAAAAAGTTTGACTGGTAGACTGCAACACATACAAGAAAAAGAAATTATTTAAATTTCAGGTCACAAATCTGGGCTATGTGATCAGATGGAAACACAGGGCTGGGTAATGCAATATGGGCGGTGACATCTTCTTGACTGGGCATAGGAATAACTTTGGTCACTTCCAGCTTGTCAGACTCAACAAAGATATAATCTAAGGTGGCCTTGAAGCCCTCTGTGAAGTTGGTGTAGGCGGGCGTCCCACAAGCACTCAGCAAGTCGATGGGCTGAAACAGCTCCAGGCCTGTCAACTTTTCCTCGGGTCCAGCTGAAAGAGCATGACAAATATTTTATGAATTTTCACAGAATTAATACATTATTTTTTGAAATCTCAATTCAATTGAGTTTCAGCACATGAACTTCACCTGTTTCAAGAAAGTTCATGAACTAAATTGTAATAGGTAGTTCAAACTGAATTTTCAAATTTATTATAAATATATGAAAATAACTAGTTGTATTTAGGATGTGAATAATAAATTTATTGGTACATGTATATCTAAAAAAATAGAGAAATTAATGAGCTTTAATTTCTGAAAGACATTCCAAAGTCCCAAAGTATACATATATATAAAATTGTGAATTTTTATAAGCATATTTGTATGTTCACAAATGCGTTTTCTTATAACTGCACATTTCGCATGTAAATTTGTATTATAACTTAGACATCAAAAATCTACTTAACTACAAATATTTTCTCTCAAAATATATTAACTTACAACAAAAAGTGATTTTTCTGTTAAAGCAGCTTTTTTTTAATAACCAATGGAGATAAAATACTTTTTTTTTTTAAGAAATTATAATATGCATAACAAAATGACAGTATAGACATTGATTCTGAAAAAATAAACAATACAAAGTTTTATTTTAAAATTGTTAGCAAAAGAAAATCTAAAAAGTTCCCATTAAATTTTTTTTTAATGTTACATGATATTTACAAAAGCTTAAACTCAGAAACAAGATGTGGTTCAATGAGGTGAGAAGAAATTATATATCTTTGCTTCTTTTTTTTTATTTGCTAAAAATTAACGGAATCATTTACAGACATAATATGATATATTTTACACATTTGATGTGACACATGCTCCTACACTTCTGAGATTTCTGATATCCTTAAAATACAATTTTATAATTTTTATAATTTTTCAAATAATACAAAAAAAAATATTCTTCAACTTTATTGAATAAATGTATATTATAACCACTGATCTATTCTGTTTAACTGTATTAGTTACTACCTCATCATATTAGAGCAGGTGAATCACTATGTTTCCCAACACACGTTATTTTAATTCATTCATCCATAATTCTAAATTCATTTTTAACCCAATAGATTATGAAGAAAAATACTGTCAGCCATTTGAAAAGAAGGGGGGTTAAAAAAACAATTTTTCAACTGAATTGGCTACCTGGTGACCTATTTAAATTCTATTTTTGTAATATTTTTTAAAACACTGAAAAAAATGTTTGCATAAAATTTAAAATAGTATATATCTTACATGAACTGGGAAAGGTTAAGGGTAGGTTTTTCTGTGAATCAAGCTTTAAATGAACTTTTCCATTGACAAAACAAAAAAATCTCAAAGTGGCAATTCAATATTAAAAACAAAGGTTCTTTACCAGAGTTCCAGTCAGCATGATCCGAAGGGACCATCTGTGATGTCAGAAGCTGATACACTCCAAGATGTGGTGCACTGTTGAAATCTCCACAGAATATCAAGGAAATGTCCTTTTTCTGCCCCATCAATAAACAAAAATATTTAATATCTAATTGACCTACAAAACAAATTATTTATCGTAAAAAATGTTTAATTAGTCAGTTTAATTAGTCAAGAACATGATGAATGGTTTTCTAAGGGTCACTAGTTGAATCAACATTAATAAAATAACTCACAAAAGCATTATTTGATGCTAGTTCCTGTGTAAGCCCCTTTATATAATGAATTCAAGTTGAAGGTTACATAATTTCTTTTCAAAAAAATATAAAATCACATCTCACAACATTTCAAACTGATGTACAAGAAGCTTAACTTCTCTTGCAGTGAGAAATTTCTACAAGATTAATTTTTGTTTTTCTTCAATGGAATTTAGTTCCAACATAGCCGGTAAATGTGCACAAAATAGGTGCTACATGTAGATAATGTAATTTTTTAAAGAAAACAGAGATAAAAAGAAAATAAAAGTCGTGAAGATGAATCATTTTATTGAGTTAAATTTAATGATAAATGTATTAAATAAAAAAGGGGAATGTATGGTCGTGTGTAGAGGGGTCCTGGTTTCAAAACTCAATATTTTTCATTTATTAAGTCAACCCAGCATTAGATATGTATCGTGCTAGCTACACAAACCCTTAATGTGCCATGGCCACTAAAATAGATGAATTCTACACTTCATCTGCACTGACGAGGCCTGTAGGGCTTAGAGAGCTCTACTATTTTATAAAACAATTTAAAAATGTTCATCTAATCCTCTCGATGAAATGAAACAAACACATGTACAGCTAAATTACCTGAAATTATTGCAGGCATAACCCCAGCCAAAAGGTATGGTCTTAAACATAAAGGAAAGCCAAAGCTATTTTTTACTCACCTCTTGAAGATAAGCATCCCTGATGCCCTGTAAGTATCTCATTGCAGCCGCCACATGCAGAAGCCTGATGTTACAGGCGGTTGGGTGAAAATAGAGATGAGTGTTGGCAATGCAGATGAACTTACCGGGAATTTCCAAACTCTCGACCACTGTTACCTGTGGTTAGAAATGGAACCAGCTGAACGTGATAGAAAGGTATACTACAACAGCAGGATAAGATGGAGCTATATATAACTATTCATTTCCTTTCCCACCTCTACCATTTTTTTGTAAAGTTCCTGAAAAGATGAGATGTTTAAACCACTGGTGCAATGGCTATGAAAGACCCAGGACAATCAGAGGTAGCTTTCACCATAATCTGAAAAATTCCTTGGCTGTCACCAGAGATCTAACACTCAGGTTGATAGTCTCAAGATTTACACCAGCCAACCAACTGTGTCTTCCCCTCTACCATTAAAAACAACCTTTTTATTACCAAAATCCTCATATTTTTCCTCTGTTTATCAGATAATTATATTTAACTTGGTCAGATAGTGCAGAAGTCAAATGATTATTAGCCAGATAGGCCTATTAAGTATTTCTAAATATAGATTTGTCTATGTGTTGAAAGAGATGAGATATGAAGGAAAATAAAAATCAATTTTTTTCTTAATTAAGTTGTATGATATTCTCTTTTGATGAAAATGTGAAAATCTTTTATTGCACATTTGCACTGAGAAATCAATATTTTAATAAGGAGGGGGGGGGGGGGTTGTCACAAATAATTTTTTTTTATAGCCTACTTAAATAATTTTCATAGTTTTCTAAAGCAACAAAAGTATAGAATAAAATACTAATGCTGAAATAACAAAATTAAAAAAAAAATTTGCAATATACTCCAGAAAAATTCACTCAATTGGTGATATTGCAAAATTAACACTACTTTTCTGTTATAAAAGAAATCTACATTTTTAGTGCTTCTTAAACATTAAATAAATAAATATGAAATTTTCCCATCCTTGTTTTACTTTTCAGAGATAACAATTTTAAACCTTTTTAAGTCTGAATTCTAATCAATATCAGCAGTATTTATTCTATTTGGCCTTAAAATGTTTGTGCGCAAGATAACAAATAATAAATATTGCACATCAAGCATTAAGCTTTGATCTACCTGAAGAATTGAAGACCTTTGTTCTATTTTGTCTTTTAGAGGTTGTAACAGACAAACTTGACTCCATATATCATCACAGTTTGGATCCGTCGATAAATATTCTGATAACGTTATGTCCAATTCACTTACTAGTCTTGAATAAAGAAATGTTTAAAGGTTATTTCTTTTTTAAATACAAGATTCATTTATTATCAATCTGTCATTTTTATTTAAAGTAAAGCTTTGCCACTGACCTAAATTTGTCTTTTCTTAGAAAATGGCAACAACCCTCAGAAACCTGACCAGCCTTAGGTCTAAAAAGTCCAATGTATCCTAAAGCAGTAAACGCTGGAGTTAAATGTGAGTAGAATATAGAATAATCAACTTCTTGTAGACACAGCAAGTCAGCCTGGTAGCCTGCAACAATTAAAAAAAAAAACTTCACATTTTAAGAGTTTTAAAAGATTTATTTAAATTACAGTTCAGTATGCATAATACTACATCACAAAACTTTTTTTATAGCCTGAAATAGAATTTTTTTTAAATCATCTTTTTTAATAATGAAGATTAATGCAAAAAAAAAAGTTATCGTTTGCTGATCTTTTTTTCTATTGTTCATGGATGATTTATTATAAAAGTGTGTATAGTAAATAAATATTTACCACACAGATATATTCATATATTAATACTAGAAGAGTACTTGTTTTACACCCATGTGGTGTCCAGGGAGAATTATTAACCTTGACATGAATTGTTACTTCTATTTACATAAGGTAAATTATAAAAAGTATATTAATAACTGCTGAGTCAAGGAAAGATATATTAACTACAAGTTATAAAAATCTAAGGCTGCATATTATATGTTTTATTAAAATTATATTTCAGGTATAAGTGATAAATTTTGTACGTCACATGCTGGCATTACTTACTTAAGGTATGATACCGTTACCAAAATATTTATTTGACCAAAAATGCTTCCCCCTTCCTATTCTTCCCCCCTTCTCTTTTCCTATTTCACAACTAAATATACTTTATACAAAAGAAAATAAACTGAAAGATATTTGATGATAAAAACCTCAAAATTTACCAAGTATTTCTTTTAGCAAAAGATGTTTTCTGTAGTCCATATCAAGAGCCTTTGAAGGGCAATAATGAAACAGTTCCTGCCTGGCAAGATCTGTATCTGCATAGATCTGTGCCAGAATGTTGTAAGTCATCACTCTAAAACTATGTACAAAAAAGGACAAATGCCATCAATCTATTAATCAACAGTAAAATAACATTTTTAAAATATTCAGATCTAATGGCTTTTATTTTTCTCTTTTTGATGAACAGCTGAATTTATTGTTATATAAAACATTTTTTTAAAAAGGCACATTTTATATAGATTGAATAAATTCTTCAAAAAACATTTAATAGCTCAATTTATTTTTATTATTTTAGCGTCATATCCTTATTTTGTAACAATTTTTATTGGCCATGTTTATTTTTAAAAAAGGTACCTTTTAAAAGGCGCTCTTTCTGAGGTACGTAAATGACGTTTTTCAAAAGGACAATGTCCTGGCCCTTTTTCTACAGGCACTGTTGATATTACAGCTTCAATTTTACCATTATTTGCACCAGATTTTGGTTGACAGGCAAGTAAAACATAACACCCTATATCACTTACAGTTGGAATATAGCTGTAAGAACTCACAGAACCATTTAAATCTATTTGTCCACTACTCACACATAACTTTATTTTCTGTAAATGCTTGTCTTCAAAAGTTTTCCAATAAAATTCACATTCTTGGAGTTCTGTGAATTCTAATTCAATAACTGGAAACAATGGAAATCCTTGCAAGATAGTTGATGATAAATTTTGAAGTTTCACCTTTGGCGGATTGAAATTTATGGGGATTTCCTCATCTCCGACTTTTAGTACTGCTCCTTTTACCCAAGCATCTTGATTACTGGTAGATAGATCAATTGTTGTTCCATTTAAAAGTATTTCAATGGGTATTTCTAAAGTCTCTTCACTTTTATCGCTAGAACTACATGCTTCATTTTCCTTTTTCTTCTTTTTAATTTTCTTTCCGATTTTCTTCGTTAAATTAAGCCGTAATCTTTCGACAGCTACTTTAAGTTCTTCGCTTTTATGCCTGTTTAGATTGAAGGATTTAACAGAACCTTTTTTGTAATCAGCCAAATCAATGGTAATTTGTATTCTGTCGTCACTTTCTAAGCTTCTAACAAACACAGAAGACATTGTGTATGGTAAAAGGGATAAATTGCGAGCGTGAGTGAAACAGAGATGTACGGTAGAATTAAAATTACGTTCCTTCATTAAAAGGTTACTGTAGCGTTTAGTAAAATGTTGCCACAACTTTGATGACATCGTTGGAAATAATATTACACCGGAAATACACAAAAGAAAAATGAAAGTAAAGAGTAATGAAGATTTTCTGATGGCACTGAGCTATATAACCTCACATAACCTTGTCGCTAACGTGAAATCTGCGGCTACTGCTGCGAACGGTGACAGAAAGCAAAAACTCTCATTGAATCACGAATCCTATGTGGACTATATCTTCTTAATGGTATATTTTGAATTGTAAAATAAGACATGTTAAATGATCAGAATTTTACAAAATATCAAGATAGTGTAGGCCACATTATATACATTATTCAAAATGATGATCGTCAATTTTAATTGATTTTCTGAAAGCCGCTATTTTTGTGTATTATTTTATTGTGGATGAATATTCGGTTGTTGCTGTGTTACACTATATAAAATGAAAATAGCACAAATGGTTGCATTTTTTGTGTCACTGATAAAGGACTTTTTAAATAACGATGCGCTTTTTGTATAATATATATTATGTGGCGTAGGCCAAAATTAGCCTAATCGATAAAGGTTATTATGGGCCCAAGTATTGCAAGCGGAGGTCTATACGGCTAAATTGTCGAGGGGCACCAAAATGCCGAATGCACCTTTGACATCCCCCTGATATAAATTTTATCTAGTAAAGTAAAAGTAAGTTGATATGGATACCGGTAATACGTAAATTAGCAGAATATATGTATATTAAAACTATTCAGATTGTAAGTTCTACCCATTTCATTAATTCTTCTTTGAATTGTATTGTTGTTCAAATAATATGTTTTTTATGGATTTTATGTGTTCCGCCCGCCCCCCTCTTAATTGATCAAGCGCCTCCCTAGATTAGCCCATGTTACCTATTCCCTCCCCCCCCCCGAATCGCCTCAGTGCGCCCAGAGTTGGTGTGATTGGTGAGTGTACATTGATGTTTACTTGTACTTTTACTCATTGCCGTTCATAGGGCTATATTTTTTTTTAAATTCTCACTTAAATCATTGAAAACAAATATCTACGTCAAATGTCAAATGATCAATTAATATGAGGCCACAAGTCTAAGGTGAAGACCCCCCCCCAGAGTATATGTCTGGAATGGCTTATGCACTAAAAGTTAACAAAAAATTTAGGCGAACTCCACTTTGCTATAGTGTTACATACAATATCAGATTAATTATTTAGCCTTCACGGGAATAAGACTAAGTATCAATTATTTTTTACTGAGACATACAAGTATATTCAAAACCAAAGAAAGACCCAAACTCAGTTAACTGTAAACAAGGGCATGGGCGGATTAAGGACGGCGAAGGTGCCGATCGCAAAAAAGCTTGTTTAGGTTTTCTTCAACAATAAGAAACAAGATACTAATATTGTTTTCGATAACTGTTTTCTTCAGATCAATAAGCCAAGCTTTCTTTGCTTTCTTTTTTAAGACCTGCTACTCTCCCCCTCCCCCCTCCAATCCCCCCATAATCCATAAAAACCATTCCTTAATAACAATGTGCATCAGACAGCACAGGAGAAGAGGGTGGTGATTAATTCCGGATACAGCTTACATGAAGTGTCACATTAAGAAAATAAGTACACTAAGCTGTAATGCCACCTCAGTATCAAGCGGCCTCTGTCGTGAGTTCATCTCAACATGTAATTCTGAGCGGTGTAAATCACTATTGTGTTTCATCAATCCATACTTCCCTCACAACAAACCCGCGCACACACACATACACTAGCCCTAAAAACACAAATAAAGTGTACAGTTCAGAAAAGAGGCAGGTTTATGGGTAATTTATACGGTGTTGCACAACACATTACCTGTAGCCTTTAAAAAAAGGTTAATATCGCTGAGTTAAGTGTTTAGTATACGGATATACAAGAAAAATCTGTCATCGCTATTTTATGCCACAGGATTAGACTTTTATCATGTTTTGTTTATAATAATAAAAAAAAATATTAACAGTTTAAAAAGTTCTTATAATGTGGCAGCATTTTTTATATTTCTAGTGCACTTTCAATTAGGCGTAACTACAAAATAATAAAGCATAAGCAAAGGAAAATTGTTAAAAGTCTCAGAACATAGTAAAGTAAAAGTTGACTATTAGTTTTGCTTTATTTCATTAAAAAGTGTTTTATTTCCTTAAAAAAATGAATGTCCCGCCCCCATTTTACTCCCATTGATGCTCTTACTGCACGTGAGAATCAGTCCAATTATTTCGGATTTCTATGGTAGATTAAAAAAAAAGAAAAAAGGAATATTTCGAGAATATTCGTTTCTTATTCAGCTAAATGTTGGACATTAAATTTTAATTATTATAACCAAGAGACATAAATAAATTACATTAATTATTTAACTGCATAATTATATATTTTTGTTCAAATATATTTTGGCTTGCAAAGTCCAAAATGGCATAAAGATTCTTACTCATGGGCTAGGTGCCAGATTATTTGGCCTAGTTACACAAGTACTCACAAGGAAATACAACCAATGAGACACAATAAAGACATTAGCTTCATCTGTTAAAATAACTGTGTTGCGATCGAAAGGGAAAAGATAATCATATTGGTTTATGATTAGGATTAAGATTTAACTTTAAATCGTAGCTCTGCATATATTCATAATGTTTAATTATATATAACGTAAGCGCAATTTAATAGTAATGTTTATAATTATTTCTTAAAATGTTAATTATGGCAAGAGTTAGAATCCTTTCGATCTAATGTGAAGTCAACACATCCATGATAGAGAAGAAATTTTCACTAGGGCAGTATTTTCAGATTAAAATAAACGTTTATCGTCCTAAGTCTGTATCTCTTTCTACAGTTGCAGTTGGGGCATAAAGATATGTGACAGTTTTAAGGCTGTATCAGTCTGGAGGCTATTTCTATGGCTTCGATTTGGGCTAGTTGTAGTGCTAGGGAGCATCTTCAAAGTAAAAGATGGCGCTTGCATCTTCTCAGTTTCAGGAATTTGTAGAGACAGCTTTGCCCAATGTTACTCAGGTAAAAAGTTTACTTTCAACATTTTTCAAACAGAATTACTTTAGTCAAATATTTCATAATTATATTCCTGTTAGATTTAAGATAGACCTTTGTCATTTTTCACATTACAATGTAGGAATAAACTGAGGTCATTTGTAGTTTACAAATAAATAAATAGCATTTTTACTCACAATTGTCTTGAATAATAATTTCAAGCTTTATTAATCCTTAGTTTGAAACAAAACACTGGACAGAAATGTCTTATTGAATGTGAACATTCATCTATGTGACTGTGACACTCAACTGTAAACCTATTGTATTATTTAGATTAGATCATTTTAAGATCCAGACCACAGTAATTCTTTTTTTCATCATTTTCATGTATTCATTGTTGCCATCATTAGAAATTGCAAAAAAAATAAAGTCTTAAATAACTGTAATATTAATTAAGCTCAATATTGGTTTTTAAGTTAATTAGTATGTATGTGACTGTTGATAGAAGATTAAAAGGAGTTAATTTAAGACTTACATAGTTACTATATTTTTTTAACGCAGAGGCTACGGATACAGCAAACGTACTCCGTATTTTTTTTTCCCCCCAATTTTTTTTTCCGGGGAATGTGATAGATGTGTGCATGTGCGGCAGACGGACTGCATTTTATTGCTAATTTTTGTTTTCAGGGTTAGGAATAGGGTTAGGATTAGGGTTGGGGTTAGGGTTAGATCCAATATCTATAGCTGGACCCCGAAAAAAAAATCGTGCATGCGCACATCTACAGCCATAAAAAAATAAAGTCCGTCTAGAGCGCATGCTCGTTAACTGTATCCGTAGCTGTTTTTTAAAACTAAAACTGTTCTGGCCTAGGCTATGACAACATGACAAGCATTTGGGTTGGGAATAGAATTATATTTGTAAACAATAAAGTAAGGCTATATCGATTGTAAAATCAGTAAGAAAGATTATTAGCAGTGATTAAATATTATTCAACTGATTGTTATGTAATGCTTGACCTAAACTTTAATAATTTCTTAACCCGTTGCTGCTGATGCATCCACTATTAAGACATTACCAATTTTCTTTTGTTTCTTTGTATTGATATATCTTACAAAGCTATAAAGTTAAAATATCTTAGAAAGCGGAAAATTGTAACACTTGGCTATCAATACTCCCTTTAGTTTGCTAACAAGATTTTTCTGACTCCATTTACACTAACAAAACTTTCCTCTGCATATCCTCTCTGTTCACCAAAGGACACTTTAGGCATTGAGGATTGCAGAGCGAAAAGTTAATGGGTGAAGATGCTCTCTTTCATACCTGAACCATGAGGTTAAATGAATAAAATTTCAGTATTTAAAATGTAAATAATCTATCTAGTTCATTGCCATGTATTTTACTATTGATGATGCAGAACAACATAATCACTGTGAATCACAGATGGAACTGTGTATTATTGACCCTTTTACTAGATCCAAAATGACTGAGAATATAGGTGGAATTAAAATAGCAAGTTTAATCTTTCCATGACATGAACCGACATATCCATATTAACCATCATATGAGAGAGATTACCAAGTTGAATGGGCATTCAGGAAGTTTAAAAGCACTTAATACCTCATTCTCACAAAGATTTTTTATTATTGCTGTTATCCAAGGAATGTAATATAAAAATGACAATGTTCATATAATAGTTGATTTTATTTTTCACTTACCTTTGGATCATATTTAACCTTTTATAGGGCAAAGGAGGCAAAAGAAAAGGAAAATTTAATAAAAGATCAGATGGAAGTTTCTCTGATAGCTCTAACAGTTTCATTCGACAGGTATGTATATTTACTAGATTTTTTTAATATCTTTTAATACATGCAGGTTGCTGTCTAGTCTGGTCATTATTACACCATAATATGTAGATATCTGAATATTGGATTAGTTCACCTTCTTTTTTAAGTCACTGTCCATATGAGATGTTTATCTCTTTGATCTTAAAAACCAATAATGGGACGCTTTTTGTGGTCCCTTCTTTCATCCCCACCGTAATCGATAGTGCAATGGCCATGAAGGCACCAGAGAAGACATTGAGGGAACTTTCACCTGCACTTGAAAATTCCTGTGGTTTTCAACCGACATCAAACCCGCATCATTAAGTCAACAGTCGAGTGCTCGACCACCTGTCCCCTCATCATTGACTGTTAACATTTAACATGAATAACAAGTAAACCATCTGGCCACTCTGAGAGTTGGATAATATGATATAAGCAACTTCCAGTTGAGAAGAGCCAGTGTGTGAAGTCCCTGTAAGGATGAGATGAAATCTCTTATATCCTGTAAACCTTTAATGAGACAGTTTAGCAGTGCCCTTCTTTCATCCCCACCATGGCCGGATAGGGCAGTGGCCATGGAGGCACCACAGGAGACAGTGGGGATTTCAGCCATGACCAAGAAATATCCATGGGTCCTCACTGAGGAACGAACTAGTGACCCTCAGGTCGAAACCCGAGCACTTAACCACATGACCATCCGCCCCCTATTTCGGTGAATGTAGCATAGGCCTTTTTTTATATATAAAATTTAAAAAAAACATAATTTTTTTGCCATTAACAAGTTATTTCTTTTATCTTTGGAGTGTGTTAAATTTTAATGTAAAAATTATCACACAATGCAATTTTCGGTACTCAAACAATTGTTTAAATACTTTGAAAGAAAAAAAAACTACATTGGAACTCAAGATTTTAAATGTGACAAAGTTTGGGATTTAAATCTGGGTGTTTCACTGTATTGTTATAATACCCATGTAAAACATTTAATGTCAACTTGTACATTAGCTTGTTTTTGGGAACATTACAATAAGGTGAATGATAATGTCAACTCAAAAGTTCTCTTAACCCATGTTGGCCATCTAGGCAGATAAATGTGAAAATCATGTTTCTATAGCCATTGCATATATGTAACTAGCACAACCTATGTACCCATTTTAATCTGGGTGGACTTGGATGACTTTGAACCATCTTTCACCAGGATCTTTGAAAATTCTGTTGGTTCTCAGCAGAAAAAACCTGGTACCATCATGTCAGCAGTTAACCTCTTTACACCGCTTCCGTTTCTTTCACCCAGTGATAGTAAATCTTAGTATAATAAACCTAATGACCTTCAATAATGAGTGAAGTTATTTTATCAATTTACTAATGCAAACTTGTGAATTTAAAATTATTTTGATTATTTCTATGACTTTAAATGTAGTAATATGCATGCATTTATAACCTTTAAAATATACCAAAATATTCCTTGCTCGCTTACTTAGTTTCTTGAACTTGCGGCGCAAAGGGCTTTAAATATTCCTTTAAATGGCCAAAATGTGCCCTAAAAACAACATAATATGCCATAATTTATCACTTAGATTGAAATAAACTTGCATGATTTCTGTGTATTTTCGAAAATAAAGCTGTTATGTGGTACTTAAAAAATAGTTTTCATGGGTAAAAGGCTGCACAGGTTCAAATCTGAACATTGTGATTGTCTTTGGTATTGTATTTACTCCCTCTCAAATACACAATATGAAAAGAGGTTACATGATGAATGTATTAACTAGATTGTCATGGTAGCGATTGTTTAAAACAGAATGGCCACTTACCTGCCTGCATGGAATAAATGCCATATGAAATGGTCCCTATGAATGTGGTTGACTGAAATGTAATTAGTATTTTTAAATTTTGTACCCTTAAAAAAAAATATGGGATTTATTTATACAAGGTGTGTACATGTGTAATTATGAAATAACTTTTTGTCACTAACTTTGTCTGTACCAATGATATTTCAATGTGCACAAAAAATAATTATAATGGTAATTTTGATTTTTTTCAAAGGATTTTTCTAATACAAGCCAATTTCCATACAGTGTATAATTAAATGGTTATATTTTGACTCAAGATTCACATAGATGTTTGTTTGTTTGTGTTCTGAGAAAATGGAATTGGGAGGGGATGGGGTTGTAATACTATTTTTTAAAGTAGAAAGACCACAGGTGGATTAAGGTCGGTTGAGACCTCTGGTTATGAAGAAAATGTTGGGCCCCTTTATAAACAAAGACGTAAACATGCAATTTATTATACAAATGTAAATTTGACTTTTTTTAGTGGTGCCCTTCTGCATTATGCCCCCCCCCCGGATCACCTAAGGTTAAAAACCGCCTTTGGGTAATACACACAGTTCGCCTTTGGGTAATACACACAGTTCGCCTTTGGGTAATACACACAGTTCGCCTTTGGGTAATACACACAGTTCGCGTTTGCAGAGTATTTGAAATGTTGGGGAATTTTTAAGTCATAAATACAGTACGCATGTTTGGATCTTTAGCTGTTCAGTACTCATTTACATCCGTTTCATTGTCTATACTTTTTATGCTTACACTATCCTTCATTCCCTTCTCATTGTCAAAATTACACGTTGGACTTGTAAAATATATCTCCATATAACAGTAGGTTGGTCATTGGGAGCGCTGTCATTGATTGTACATGTATGACTCCATTATGGCATAGGCCCAGGGGTGGCCATGCATGAGGTCAACGAGGACCGCGTTCTTGTTATGTATAGAGCACGGGAAAAAGAGCCGTATCTAAATATATTGTTTAAAAAAACAACAAATAGTAGTTAAATTATATAATAAAAATGAACTTGCTCCCTGTGTAGCTTCTTAAAACACAACGAAGTGCTGCACCCGGCTCTAAAACCCGCCATTTGACCAGCATTCGTATGTGCGTTGTGCTCACTGCCACCCCTCTCCCCTGTACTTGGTTTATTTCCACATTGTACGTCGCTGGTATCACGTTAGTTTCTGTTGCCCACAAACAAACATAACACCATATAATCGTGGGTCTGGATAATCTTTACTTTTAATTCTCTCACAACTTGCGTTCCCTGCTCACTGACCAAGTGTTTGAGCACTCTGAGCACCACCAACCCCCTTTCCCCCTCCTCCCCCACCACCACCACCTCATTTCACCTCTCCCCTCGGGGGCCCACTGTTTGCTCCATAATGGCGGGGAGCCTCGCTCAGCATGTCGCACATTTGGTAGTGAAGGAATAAATGAAAGAAGATTCGATGTGAACGTGCCTGCTACTACTGGGCAGAACGATAGACGAAATAAGCGGTCATTGATCGGTCGGTGACGTCACGGACGTCTGCCAATCGTTCGACGCAGTCCGCAGTTGTCAATTATTAGCGTCTCTCACCTCTCCCCTCCCCTCGCTAGGTATTGTTATTGTTGTGTTCCCTGTATAGAATGGCACAACAGTCTTGTTGTCTTACATATCATCATCTGTTTCCCCTGAACCCCCTACCATCCTGCATACCATAATCTGATTCTCCTGAACTCTGAACCCCAACTCTCTCCCCCCCTACCCCTACCATCAGCAGTTTTAACCTTGCATATATCGAAATAAAAGCTTCGTTTGACTGCTCATCAACTAATATTACGTAGAAGTAGTAGCAGATGTATATGATGTATTAGGCAAATAAAAGGTGCTACTGTGTGAATTAAGGGCACTACAAAAAACTGTCCAAGTCAAGAATGAAACGTCTCATCCTTGCAGGGCCTTTTGATTATAAAACGGCACTGACCATTGTTCCAGATAAAACGGTACTGGCCATTGTACAAGATAAAACGGTACTGGCCATTGTTCAAGATAAAACGGTACTGGCCATTGTTCAAGATAAAACGGTACTGGCCATTGTTCAAGATAAAACGGTACTGGCCATTGTTCAAGATAAAACGGTACTGGCCATTGTTCAAGATAAAACGGTACTGGCCATTGTACAAGATAAAACGGTACTGGCCATTGTTCAAGATAAAACGGTACTGGCCATTGTACAAGATGAAACGATACTGGCCATTGTTCAAGATTGCTATTTACGTGTTGTTGTGTTGTTGTTGTTTTTTTGTTCAGTTTTATTTCTTTATGTTTAAATATAGTTATTCGTCAGCTCGTGTCCTTACAATGGATAGGCAAACTAGGCGACTTCCCAGGGGCCCTCTATGACGAGGGGGCCCCCTTCGTGCACTAATTTCTTATAAATCTGATGCTAAAGAGGTTTCTGTCTGGTAATTTTTACATAGGCTCCCCAAGGGTTTCTTGAAGTCTCTTTTAGGGTCGCGAATCGCCTAGAAAGTGTGTGTATGCATGTAGCCTCATTGCCTGCTGTAATTTCAATTTGAATTATTTTTTTTTTTTTTGCGATTTGGGGGATGAGAGGGGGGACATCCTTGAGCCTTTCCAGCCTAGGTAAGAACTCTGGAATGGGGGGGGGGGTTTAAGGTTTACTACTGGTGATGGGATGACGCACATAAGGAAATCGGATTTTTTGTGAGCTCATTTGGGTACCGGAATCGGGTGAGAATTCGCCGATATCTACCCTAATTTCGAATTATCGTACGAATCCGTTTGTTCTATGTATTGGAATTCAAGAGAAATTTCAGGAATTATTTTAACAATCGTTAAAAAGAAAATGTGTATCGTCCCATTTCCACTTTTTCTAGTAGTTGGCTACGGGCTACTGTCTTTTGATGTAACCATATATCTATGGATGTAACATAGTTGTTGTCTTTTTTTTATCAAAGAATATGGGAAAAGGCAGTAGTATCATACAGTCCAAGTTCATTACTAATGAATCAAGTAGCAAGATGAATCGCCAGGTAGCGGTGATTAATTGGTGAATAATGTATATAATTACTCGTCTTGATGTCAGCTGTTTCCTGTGCGTGGCGCGGGATGGGAGGGGGAATTTTAAGTTGTTCTTTCACTTAGATTATGTCCACTCAGTTCTAATGGATATATTTGTGTTGACCTAAAGATGAGTGCTGGACTCAGTGGACCGTTAGGTCTTCACTCTATTAAACATCTTTTGATTTCTATCAACTAATCTTTATGTTGTTGTTTTTTACGGTCTTTCAAATTTTTATCATTTACAACGATAGCAGCTGGTTTAAATTGTGTAAGGGTAACAGTTGGTTTTAATATGTGTAATAAATTGACTCTTGCCAGGGTAAACAGTTGGTTTTAATATGTGTAATAAATTGACTCTTGCCAGGGTAACAGTTGGTTTTAATGTGTGTAATTAATTGGCTCTTGAAAGGGTAACAGTTGGTTTAAATGTGTGTAATTAATTGGCTTTTGCAAGCGTAACAGTTGGTTTTAATGTTTGTAATTAATTGGCTCTTGAAAGGGTAACAGTTGGTTTAAATGTGTGTAAATAATTGGCTTTTGCAAGGGTAACAGTTGGTTTTAATGTGTGTAATAAATTGGCTCTTGCAAGGGTAACAGTTGGTTTTAATGTCTGTAATAAATTGGTACTTGCAAGGGTAACAGTTGGTTTTAATGTGTAATGTCAAAGAGAGTGGCATTTCAGTTTGTATAATTTAAATTTTGTGAAGAAAAATGAAATAATTAGAGTCAACGAAGAGCCACATTTGGCCACCGTTGCTACATGTGTTCATGAAGCTGTATCCAAGGACGCCGAAGACGGTAGATGGGAAGGGCTTACCCCAAACACTTGTCAGTAGCCCTGAACATTTGGTTCCCCCGTCCCTTTAGAAATCCGTTCATTAATTTTAATTCAAACAGAGCCGGGTAGCTATTGGGTATGGGGGTGGGGTATAGAGTGACCCCAGTTGACAAACTCTGACGGGCCCTAGATGTTCTCGTTGCGGCTCTGCAGTTTTCTTATTTCCGGTTTGTTGGTAGTTTGTTTTTCATTGTTAGCAGAGGCGCCTAGAGCCAACAGGCGCCCCAGGGCAGGACATCATTTCGGGCCCCTTATTAAACAATGAGTCATGAGAAAATTGACATGGTCGGGGCGGCCGGACCCCTTACAGATGCGGGCCCCCTGGCAATGACCCCCCCCCTCGGCGTGCCTGATTGTTAGTGTTTTTCATTTGTAACGGTATTTTTATTTAGCGTTATGCATTTTATGTTGTGTGTGTGTGTGTTTGTATTGTTACTTACTCTCTCTCTCTCTTCCTGCACCCCCCCCCCCCCCAATTAACACCTCATTTACTGCTAGTGTACGGTGCGGGGCGACACCAACAACGGTCTGGTCGCGAGAGCGGGTATCGCGAGCCGTCGATTTTCTGACAGCTGGTGGTGGTAGCACAGGACGGGGCGGCGATGCAGATGGGAGGGGGTGAGTGAGTGAGCTGGTAGAAAGAAGTGGTGGTGCTGCCGATTTAGCGGCGTTGCTGGCGGTGGATTATGATGACCACACGTTTTGTGGTGATGGTGGTGGTGGCGGTGGTAGTGTGTGGATGGTGAGGCAACTCACCGTATCGCTGCCTTTTTGTGTGTGTGTGTGTTCATTTCTTCTGTGTGTTCATATTCACCCATGGATTGGCTTGTTGTTCAATCAGATGTATGTAGGCTGGCTAGCTGCAGCAGCCGTGGACTTCTTTGTTTCCCTTCTTCATTTTTTTTGCAATCATCGGAATGTTGCCGTTCTGAGGGAAATCAATTTTGACTTGAACATAGAAGTGTTGTGTGTAGTTTGGTGATCTTTTATTTATCGGGACTAGAACTGTGCTGCTTGGCTATATTCCTTATATTATGTGAGGCCTTTGTTTGTGTTGATGCTGTATTATTGTGTCTATTGGCAGAAGTCTGCACACTGTCAATTGTGGGTTCATTAGAGTTGTCGCTCATTATAGCGGATGATTCGTGTATTGACTTGCAGATAGATGGTCAGAAAGACGGGCGGACGGAAGATAGATTAGATTGACAGGCAGATAGGTAGAGATGGATAGATATATTGATGGTTTGATCGATTGATTAGATAATGGATAGATTGGTTGGTCGATTGATTGGTTAGATAGATGGACTGACTGATAGATACATTGATTGATTGGTTAGATAGATGGACTGACTGATAGATACATTGATTGATTGATTAGATAGATGGCCTGACTGATAGATACATTGATTGATTGATTGATTAGATAAACTGACTGATAGATTGGTAGATAAATTCCTTGATTGATTAGATAGATAGTTATTTGTTTATTTACTGTCATATAGATGAAGAACAGAGGGACGTATGGATAAATTGGGGGGGGGGGGGGAAGAGGGGGGGAGGGCGCCGGAATAGTGGTTTGATGATGAACACCTTAGTTCACTATGTTCATTCATAAACAAGACACATTGCAGCATGCTGATGGCTGACATAGTCAACTTTGGGTCACACATTTGTACCATAATTTGTGTACACAGGTTGCTGCTATTATCAGTGTCATAGACATGTATGTGCCCCACAGTCAGTATGTGTTGACCTAACAGGGATAGGCCTACCCCGTCCCCTCTTTGTGCGCGCGCGTTTTATTATTATTATTGTTATTATTATTATTATTATTCATGTTTATGACGTCAGGTCGAATGACGAAAGCTATTGGTCCAGGTTCAGAGTAAATTGATTTTACATTAGATAAGAGTGTCTTCGTTATTACTTTTCTCCAACCACCACCACCCCCTCATCCTGCTCCATATATCGCCACAGACTGGCAGATCTTCGCGAAAAGAGGTCATAAATTCTCAAGGCTAGCTCTGAATGTGATTGTACAGAAACCGGCGGTTGTTAGAACCCCCAACCACCCCTTCCATATCCATCCTTACCCATTTATAAGTGAACTACTTACAATTAGGTCAGAATTAATAGGTGTCACAAATGCATGAATATTAATTATGTTGCATTATGTATGTCACGGCATTGAACTAGGCAGTCCGGCTTCGTCACATGCGTACTCAGTACCAGGGCCGGCCTTACGAATTGCGGGGGGGGGTCCAGTTTCATGGATGCTCCTGTTCTAATGTTTTTTTTTTACAGTAACAACTATTGGTATAAATGTAAATCGCGGGCCCGATTTTTGAGCAATCGGTTCAATTGGCCCAAGGCTGGCCCTGACTGGTACAGTTGATGGAATGTATCACACTTAGTCACTTTTGTGCCGGTACAGTTGATTCGATGTATCACACTTAGTCACTTGTGTACCAGTACAGTTGATTCGATGTATCACACTTAGTCACTTGTGTACCGGTACAGTTGATTTAATGTATCGCATGTGTACCAGTACAGTTGACTCAATGTATCACACTTAGTCACATGTGTAACAGTACAGTCGATTCGATGTATCACACTTAGTCACATGTGTAACAGTACAGTCGATTCGATGTATCACACTTAGTTACATGTGTAACAGTACAGTCGATTCGATGTATCACACTTAGTCACATGTGTAACAGTACAGTCGATTCGATGTATCACACTTAGTTACATGTGTAACAGTACAGTCGATTCTATGTATCCCACTGTCACATGTGTACCCTCCATTAATACGCTTGCTTGTGTTTGAGAATTTCTTAGTGTGTGACAATGGGGCGGGTGACATTTAGTTAATGTTTACTGTGGTCTATTTTTTAATGCATATTAATATTTACTTTCATACACGGAAATCATATTTTTACTCAAGTGTTCTATACCAAATGATTTTACTGTGATTTTCTTTATTTGCGTACCTCCCAAACTCTTCACAGTTAAGCGACAGGTTTAGTTAATTAGACTCAAAAGAAGTGTTATTAAATATATATAATTATCATATGTAATCCACCATCTCATTAGTAAATCATCTACATTGTAACGTGGTGTGGCTGTCTCCTCCCCCCCCCCCCTTTTTTTCCCTTGAACAGCATTCCACAGACGATTTGGTCCTAATGTTGGGGTGTCGTAATTCTCAGAGCTTGTAGTGCACGCGTCGTCTGTTCTGTACAAGTCAATGAAACCCTTTTGAAGGGATTTAAAAAAGAATGTGCTCATCATCTATGTTGTGTATGGTTGGGGGGGGGGGGGGGTAAACACGCATGAGATCCGCTGTTTGTTATATTATATTGTACCAATTACTTTCAAGAGCCGCCACAATAGTAACTGTATCAAGTTTTAGTGAGGGGATTGTGAGCCGCCACAATAGTCACTGTATCAAGTTTTAGTGAGGGGATTGTGAGCCGCCACAATAGTCACTGTATCAAGTTTTAGTGAGGGGATTGTGAGCAACACAAAATGTGAAACACCACGTGTGATGCTGCCATCGGCAATGGGTCGCAATTGTTGCTTATACAACAACAGTGGAACAACTTAGATGTGATTTTCCTTTTCTTTTTGTTGTAATGTTTCTTCGACAATTTGTGATTTGCGTGAGGCGTTTTTCCCCTGTGCTGCATACTGAATAGCATACGGCTTTAATCTTTCTTCATTCATGTTGGTCAACTTTTGGAGAGTTGTGTATGTCCGGTGTCCTGATTAGGTACCCTATCGTTGAGCTGTTACTATGGGGGGGGGGGGGAGAGAAAGAACAGGGCATCAAAAAAAAGCAGAGAGGAAAGAAAAAGAGGGAAATAACAAAAAACAAGAGGCCGACCTCCTTATATATAGGTTAGTTACGCTAGTTCGAGACAGCCGGCTAATGAAACACTAAATATGCAAATGGCCCTTGCATGTAAACTACAGCATTACAGCGGGCGCGGTCTCTTATTTTCATACAGAGTGTCACTGGATAGCCATCGGGTCCATGGGGACCATTTGGATGAAATGACTGGAAGACATTTGTTTGTGTTGATGTAGAATTCATGGTGTACTTACAGAAACTCTCTTACTGTATTGTCATTCGTCTTTTGATTTGTCAGTTTGTTTGTTTTTTTTCCTCTTCTTTCTCTCTCTCTCTCTCTCTACTTTGCTCGCTGCAGTACTTTTTGACTCGTTAACTTCAATAGTTTGAAAGTGGTCTTATTTATACAGATTTCAACACCACCACGTTATCTGTTTTAACATAGAGATTTTTTTTTCAAATGTAAATTATTATTATTATTGTGATATATTTAGTTATTTTAACAATTAAATCATTTATTTCTTTTAAAAACAACAACAACAACTAAACCATGGTTTGTTTTTTTTTTCAAGTTGATATTCGGCCATTTTTTATGAATAGGTTTAATTTTTGACAAATTTAATAATCTTCATGATGTTAAAATGTGTGTTTTAAAGTTTGTTTGGTTTTTTTTTATTGGCTTATATATTTACTAAAACCTGGCCACTAGTTATGATAAGAAAGTGATTGGGGGGCAGGGGAGACTGGCTGCTGAGTGAGCGAATTCATGTGTATTGATCTTTTCTTACAACACTGTTGCAGGCAGTTTGGGTTTTACTGGAGTCTGGTGGCATTGATGACGGTGTGTAGTTGACAGTTGTTCAATACACTGAACACAGATTTAATGGGACCTTTGTGTGTGTAGTTGACATTCGATCGATATGTTTAACACAGTACAGCGGCCTGTCTCTGTACAGTTGACATTCGATCGATATGTTTAACACAGTACAGCGGCCTGTCTCTGTATAGTTGACATTCGATCGATATGTTTAACACAGTACAGCGGCCTGTCTCTGTACAGTTGACATTCGATCGATATGTTCAACACAGTACAGCGGCCTGTCTCTGTACAGTTGACATTCGATCGATATGTTCAACACAGTACAGCGGCCTGTCTTTGTGTAAATGACACATGTACCTTGTATATTTTGACCCGTCTGTGGGACACTGTAAGTGTGTAGTGATCATTAGTGTTAAATAGTGAACACACTACAGACGTGTGGGTCTGTGCTTATATTTTTTTGGTGCAGTATATTTGGGCTCAGTTCAGAGACATCTCAGTAAAGTTATTCTTGTTTTTAGGTGGTTTTTTTTTTCTAAACACAGTGTGTAGTTATCATTAGTGCAAAGACGTGTTTGTTGTGTGTTAGTCAACGACACTATAGCACCGAAACGACACTATAGCACGGAAACGTTTTTTTTTTACTATCTGTACACAACATCGAAATGCGTTAGTAATGGACTAAGCAGCACAGAAACGTTTATTTTACCAGCGCATTTCAAATGCAGTGCATCAAGACAGCATATGCTGTCTTCACCTCCTGCATAATGATAGCATATGAAATGTGCTGACATTATCCAGGACATGATGACGGCATATGAAACGTGCTGATGATGCATGCATCAAGACACAGCATCTGAAATGCACTGTCACTATTCAGGACATGTAGAATGCATCTGAAATGTGCTGTCATTGAAACAATAGCAGTGTGCATTGTGCACATACCTACATAATTTATTGATTCTTGCCTGATTTAAATGGTTCCTGGAAGTTTGTGTTGTTTGTTTATCTCTTTATGTTTTTGTCAGCCAATTAACTTAACTCTTTGCAGTACACAAAAAAAAGGGCTACAATCCCAATATTTACTCTCTTAAGTAAGTGTGAACTTATTGCCAGAGATATTTGGTTTGCTGCCAGGTGTCTTAAGAGAATACAGGTGTGCCTGGAATGTACATTTATGACATGAGCACTGGGTTTTACTTTCATTTTCACTGCCTGATTCTCATTCTGTCTTGTTGCCTCTTTACATCAACTCTGTTTATGTACAACCATGGCGGAAATGAGTACAGATTTGACTCATGAAATGACGGAGAATAATGAATTTTTTTTTTAAATAGTAGTAAAAAAGAGGATGACGTAAAGACACTAGAAATCAAATATTATTTGTTTTATTTTTTAAAAAAAAAAATTTTTGTGATTGGGTGATGTACATCTCTTATCGGACGTTAAGATATTAGAAATCAAATATTATTTGTTTTATCTTTGAAATTATCATACTTTGTGATTGGGTGATGTACATCTCTTATCGGTTTTTGTTTTGTTTTAGATCCAAAGTTGTTTTTTTTTAGGGTAGACACATCTTATGACTTCATGGGTGTTGGTGTAATATCGCTTTTAAATTGAATTTTAGTTCTTCTCCTTCCTGTGCTGACATCTTGTATCAAAGATTGTTTTGTCATTGGTAAGGCTTTTCAAGTGATACATCCTCCTTTGTTCACTGTGATTGTGTAGTGAGATTTACACACTTATCCTTGGATATAACTGAGAGGGGAGGGGGTGGGAGGAGCAGTGACATTCATGAGAAGTACTGAACAGAATTCTACATGGAGAGGTTTTACGCACTAAATTTTCACTGCAGCCTTAGTTACACTTTGATTAAAACTCTGACATGCGAATCAAGGCTGGTGAGACCAATGGACTGCTGGGAAATATGGATAACAATGTCATAATGCACCAGACTTTGCCACAAGGCAGGATGGGTCGCTTAAAAAAGGAAGCCACATCTGGACTTAGTGATATTGACTCCCTGGTAATAGAACTGTGTTTCAAAATTGGCTGTTTATTTATTTATATTTTTCTCCACCCTTACCATATGCGCTTAACATCATAGGTTTTTTCTTAGTAATATTATGCTTAAAGAGAGGTGAAAAAAATTGATGATAACTGTAGATTTGTCTTCTGTTAAAGAATAAAAAACTTAAAATAAAAATATATAAAAAGTGCCCATTAAGGGATGTGGTATTAGTGCCATACTGGCTTTGACATAATTTATTATTATTATTTTTACCTGGACCATTGTATAATATATTTTTTTCTTTCAGTCACAATTAAGAAGTGGAATTTAGGAACATATATATTAATCACATTTAATTTTCATTATCAGTGTTTTATCTTTTATGTTTAGGGCTCAGCTGATTCAAATTACAGTCAGCCATCCTCAGATATTTCACTAGATGAAGAGAAGGAAGCATTACGACGGGAGACAGAGAAACAGGCATTAGCTCAGCTGGAAAAAGCAAAGGTTTGTGTCAGTATTATAAGTTATGTTAAAAAGCTTTTTTTTTTAAATGTATTATGTCTTATTTAAATGTTCAAATTGAGCTATTGCAATTGATTCCTTTATACTTTGTTTTTAATTTATTGTTTGTTTATTTAAAAGACAAAACCAGTGGCATTTGCTGTCAGAACAAATGTCTCATATGATGGATCAGCTGATGATGACTCACCTGTTCATGGCTGTGCTGTATCCTTTGGAGTCAGAGATTATTTACATATAAAAGAAGTAAGATAAGCTAATCTACAATACTCAGGATAAAGTTACATTGAATTTTTTAGACGTATTAGCTCATAAAGATTCCATCTGTATGCCCTTGGTCCCATCTGTCAAATTTGAGAACACATTGCGAAACAGAATTTTAAAAGTTAGCACACCCCTGGGCTGGCACAGTCTTTGATTAAGGTTAACACAAGGGTATCATCCAGACCCGACTGGCCAAAACAACACAAGCCCTTATAGCACTTGGCCCACACTACCTTAATACAGCTTTTGGCCTACACTGCCTGAATAATATTGTTGCTGGCTAAAGAAACAAAGAACCCTTCCTTGGAAAAAAGACAAGAAACTGTATGCAGCTTATATTGATAACTAGTAAATATCTTTCTATCACCCTTTTGTCCACAAACTGTGGACAAATATAGTGTAGTTCTGGTGTGGGGCTCGACCCTCACGATTATGATAAATTACGTCCATGGCTGTTGAAATAACTTGCGACCAGTATTTTACTAGAAGACTGTGAATTATGTCATCTTTAGTGACCTTCTCTGAAACTGGTCCCTAGGGTGACTCAGAGGCAGTGATGTTTTAGAGCCTGATCTTTTTGAGGCAGGATACAAGTTCAGGTGTCTCCTTAGACATCACAGCCTTATCCTTGGTGGTAACTATAGAACTGTCCCTGTAGTGATTATATGTTTAAAAAAAAGGGTCAAGGGAAAGCATCTCGTATCTACATGGACCACCCTGTATAATTGTTAAACGAGGTCTTTTTATTGGATTATATCATTGAAGAGAAGATTTTATGTAATGGGACTGACTTGAAGTGCTTTTATTATCTACCCTGTAAACAATAGAAATTACACTGTACATTGATTTCATTACTGCAATGGGCTTTGATGGGCTGACTAAGAACTTTCAATGCATAATAGGTTTGAGGAGGGCATTCCCTTGAAACAGCATGAATGATACTATTACTTGCTAGGTAAAGAACTAATTAATTCCCGTATAGCCCAACTCCGTAAAATAATAGGGCTCAAATATACAGCAATGATTTTTCATTTCATGCAATAGCCTGCTGTCAATATTTATGAAAGACACGACATTATTTTTAAGATATATCTGGAAACCTACTGGTGGTACAACAAATTGAAGAACCCTAATAAAATCCATCATGTCCCATGATTTTCTGCTATGTTTGTATATTTTTCTTCAGTACTTTTATTTATTGAACACTCCTTAAAGTAAATTTTTTTTTTTGGTCTTTAGAAATTTAATAATGACTGGTGGATTGGACGTTTGGTGAAAGAGGGATGTGATGTCAGATTTATTCCTAGTCCTGCTAAACTAGAGAATCTGAAGACCCAGTCAAGTGGTGGAGGAAGGCAGGGCAAATTATACACAAGGTAAATTTATTTTGAGGGCGCATGTAAAGGTGTATCGTGGTAATTTTGTCAAATTATATTATCTGTTAGCAACAGTTGAGTAAGTTTTACCGATGTTGCTTTGACACAATAAAGATAGGAAGTCTTTTAGAGTTACTGTGTCAACATTATTCACCTGTAGGAACTGTGCTTTTCAGTTTAATTGCCTCAATCAGTCGTCTTTTTTTTTTTTTTGCCATAATTTTTTTTTTCTTCCTTAAGTATAATTTATTTATATGAATAATTTTTTTGTGATTAACACTTTTTTTTTTTCAGAAATAAATTTTTGAGCTCAATAGAAAATTACAATAGAAGTATTTAAATAGAAAATGTTTGTAGCCATTGATGGCTCAATATAGATTCCGAGTTCAATAGAAAATTACATTAGAAGTATTTAAATAGAAAATGTTTGTAGCCATTGATGGCTCAATATAGATTCCGAGTTCAATAGAAAATTACATTAGAAGCATTTAAATAGAAAATGTTTGCCCAGCCATTGATGGCTCAATATAGATTCCGAGTTCAATAGAAAATTACATTAGAAGCATTTAAATCGAAAATGTTTGTAGCTCTAGATGGCTCAATATAGATTCCGCAGAACTTCACACCCACCTACACATTTGAGTTATAAAAAAAGTAATAAGAACCACGCTTTGGTAGAAAGAGCACTTTAGTCTTATTGTCTCCAATGTAGTATCCCTATGTGGGATCCCTCAATGAAACCATTAGCAAGATGAAGAAAAATCATCAGTTCTGAGCAATTGTGTTTATAAACAAAATCAGAATTGTTATGTGATTATTCAGCTTCTATTATATTTTAAAAAATAACTTTAAATTTCCTCTAATCAGTTATTTTTGTATTTCTGCCATTTGTCCATAGACTCACCCAGTTTTTTCTTTTAAATTGCTTCCTGTTAAATGCACTTTAGTCACTTTGTTTTCATTTTTTTCTTCTTTGGCATGGATTATTTTTATGAATGTTCCAAAATGGAATCTATTTTATAAAAAAAATTGTAAATTCTTCCTTGCAGTAAAACCAACTCATCTTCCAATATAGATAATTTGTTAAATTCCTCAAAACCATCAAACTCAAGGGGCTCAACTCCACCTACTCCAGGTATGCTTTAGTATTTGAAGAAAATTTTTAAAGTTTCATTGTCACAAATTAAGCCAGGTGATCAGAATCAAACAAGTGCACAATTGATCACTCGTGAAATATATTTCCATGAAGAATATATATATATATATTTAATTTCACTTTTTTTTTTTTTTTTTACATTGCTGTAGGGAACACTCATTTTAAGCTAATCATGCACACATCTAATTATATAAATTTTTGGCAATCCCCACATCAAATTAGTTAACAATCAATCCTTTGGTCATAACCTGCTATATTGACTATCCTTGACTTAAGTCATTATCTTTTTTAATCAGGTATTGAGGAGACCCAGAATGGTGTAGATAGCAATGTGGGTGAAGACAGTGATAGCCTTGGCAATTCCAAGTCAAGTAAAGCCAGTATAACACCTCCAGCTAAAGAGAAGAGAAAACCTTTCTTCAAAAAGGTAAAATGTGCACCGTGATACTGCTAGCAAGACATTTTCTCCGTCTGCTGCTATCTTATTTCTATCATGAGTTATTTTTTAAGATAACAGAATGTTGTTGCGAATGAGACTTAAAGTAATGAAGAGAGTAAATATATGTGCATCATTCATACCACACAATTGGAAAAATCTGATTACCCTCTCTTAGTTGATTCCAAATAATTGCGTCATCAAAACTTTCTTACCCGGGCAACAATTCATGATTTATTTATTTTTTTATTATCATTCTTCAACAGTCTGAAAGTGCCCCTCCTTATGAAGTTGTGCCTTCTATGCGCCCTGTAGTTCTAATTGGGCCATCTCTTAAAGGTTATGAGGTGACTGACATGATGCAGAAGGCACTTTTTGACTTCCTTAAACACAGATTTGAAGGGCGGTTAGTATTTTTATTTTCTACTTTGCTGTGTTCTTTTTTAAATAAGACGTTTTAAATATTATGCAAAAGATAAACAACTAATGTCAAATTTATCCAGAATATGTAGCTCTTTTTGTGCTTTAAAAGTATTATCTTACACTCGCTATTCCTGTTTTTCTCTTTTTTTTTTTTTTAGCCATTCTGCCCTTGGCCTCACTCTTCAAACAAAATTCCCTGTTCCGTTGCCCCCCCCCCCCCCCCTCCAGAAAATTTATTTATGGCAACCATCGGAATGTGAATCAGATCTGATACATCTTCTCAGAGAGTAATGTACTTGTGGTGAATTAATTTTTAACTGACCCAGTAAAATGTCCCATGTCTCTTTTATCCTGATTTAATAAATCAAGTTATATTGGGTTTTTTTTTTTTTTTTTTTTTGTTACATGCTTACAGCCCGGATTTTTTATGAAAGTAAAATAAAACTCTTAAAATGTTGATGAATGGAGAATCTCATCAAACAACTAGATTATCTAATGTTTTGCGTAGCCCATCAGGTATGAGATGACTTTGTGTGGGGCTCTAGTTGATGGAGAGATTGTTGTAAGGGGCCTTATATTTGATTGCAACAGCCGTGATTCACTGGAGACTGGCCTTAAGACTTCTTGCCTGTATCTCCTCCCCCTAAAACTGTTGATTATTACATTACTAAAAGTGTAAATCAAAATTAATCTCAAATTGTGGGTTGCAACCCTCTGCTTGGTCAGAGATGACTTTTAGGTGGGCTGAGGCAAAGTTGAAATTTATAATTATTTCTCGAAATGCTTTCAAATCTAAAAATTTCTAAAATCTGCGAAATTAAACGAGGGGAAAGTCATGTTTTAAATTAATGAGGGTCTAATTATAAATCTTTTTTTTCCATGGTTTTTGTTTAAATGCGGGTTACTCCCAAAATAGATTAAAAATTATGGCAAAATAAATTAAAAAACGTAAATTAACCTAGATGCCAAAAATTTCACATTTTTAGGTCAAATGGTCTGTTTTTGAAGAAGTTTTACTTGTGTAGCTCCATCCTCTACTTCTTTAATTCCAAGTTAAAACCATTATCTTTTAACACAAAACCTCTAACAAAAGTATTGAAGAATGTTTAAAGTTAAATTGAAACAATATTAATGCCATCTTCGGATAAGACACAAAACAGTCATGTGTGAATTATTTTCATAAATTAAACCAAATTTCTTTTTATTAGGATATTGGCCATAACTACCATGGCCAAACCTAATTGTTTATCCTCACTGAAAGCAACGCAAATGAGACTGGAAGCAATGAAAAGATTAAATGTCTGTACATCATTCATACCACACCATTGCAAAAACCGATTACTTCTCTCTTAGTTAATTCCAAATGATTGCGCCATCAAAACTTTTTTTTACCTGGGCAAAATTTCTGACTAATCATCTTGAGCTTTAAAACTTGTAAATTAACATGGCGGCTTTGAACACCCTTTGATTCGTCCACATCTTTTTAAACCTAGTGAGTTTCAAAATTAAATAAGCTTGAATAGTCTTATTTTTTTCCTTAAGTACTCTACAATATATAATTTTAAAATTATTCAGACTTATGATAACCAATTGCATACATTGGGGGGGGGCACAGAAAGCGGGATACGGCGTCTTATGTATATAGTGTCAAAATACCAATATGGCAGTACAATAAATTGGGTCGAATTTATTGGCATAAAATTTTGCATGAGGTTAATATTTTTTGTGTTATTGTTTATCTATTTTCATATCTACTTTTGTCTATTGTTCATTTTCACAATTATTACCTATTTTTGTAGAATAATAATAACCAGAGTAACTGCTGACATCTCATTGGCCAAAGGTCATTGTTAAACAACCCAAGTAAAAACGAGCTATTATGGAAAGAACTAACCCTAGAGCTTCAGGCTTGGGTAAGTTAATACCTTGTATATATCTGAGATTGTTAATTTAAACATTTTGCTGTGCTTCTGTTGCCCTTCACTGTGTTTATGATCTTACGCTCAGATCAAAAAGTGTGTTCTAATGTATTTTAAATAGCTCCCAATGGTGTTTTGATTGTTTTAACTTACTAATAAACTTAAATTGATATAAAATAATTTCTTTAGTTAAGTGAAGATTACACATGTATTTTAACATTAATTTTTAGTCGTGTAAATTTCTCCCTCAATTCATCAAAAATAATTGGTGCCATGTATGAAACTTGGTTTAAAAAAAATCATAATAATATTTCATAAATTAAATCTGTTTAAAAAGCATGTGTTTGCAACAAAACAGTTAAAGGCCTATATTAGTAAAGGTTAGAGGTTAAGCCAAGAAATTGAGAAAAGACAATGCCAATGGATAGGACACATTCTCTGAAAACCAGTTGACCACCACAGGGTTGACTATGATAAGAGTAAGGAAGTTTCAAAACCAGTTGACCACCACAGGTTGTCTTGATAAGAGTAGGGAAGCCAAAACAAACACTGAGGAATGTTCAAGGTGAAGTTAAAGACAAAGGGATGTCATAAGCTCAATTAAAGTAGACTGCTCAAATCATTCATCTCAGCTGATGCGATACTGTTGACTCGATTATGCTCCTACAGGAGTTGAAGGAACAAGCAACAATAGGGCTATAGGCCCTTATTAGTAAAGGTTAGAGTTTAAAATACTTGATACTCTTCTATCTCCTTTCAGCTGAGGTACAGGCTGAGATTGAAAGAATTTTTGAGCTAGCAAGAGCATTGCAGTTAGTTGTTTTGGATTGTGATACCATCAATCATCCATCACAGTTGGCAAAAACCTCTTTAGCACCAATAGTTGCTTATGTAAAAATTTCTTCACCAAAAGTTAGTAGAAGAAATATTTTTTTTATTTATTATTATTCACTCAAAATAGGTGTAACATTGTTTTTGAAACCGTTCACTTCCATCCTTTTTTTTTTCTTCAGGTATTGCAACGGTTGATTAAATCGAGGGGGAAATCTCAGTCACGTAACATGAATGTACAGTTAGTCGCTGCTGACAAGTTGGCACAGTGCGCTCCAGTAAAGAAAATTTCTTTTTTTTTTTTTTTTAATACATGTACCTAGAAAAACATTTTCTCTAATACGCTTTTTTCTTCCCTAGGAAATGTTTGATGTTATCCTGGATGAAAACCAATTAGATGATGCCTGTGAGCACCTTGCTGAATTTCTAGAGGCCTACTGGAGGGCCACACACCCTCCGAATATGAGTCCACCTTCACCTCATGGACCACACCGAGGTCCACCTGGATCATCCATGCCTCTTTCCAGGCATAACACGGCACCTGCTAGTCATATGTCACACAGGTTAGTTTATTATTTTTCAAACCATTCTTTCAATATTATTGAAGTATTTATGAAAGATGAGTTTGATTTCAGAAACAGTTGAGGTTTTTTGTTGTTTTTTGTTTTGTTTTTTTTTTTTATTTTAACTAGTTTTTTTTTATTTTGATTATTTCAGTCGGTCAGGAAGTCTTGACAGAGTCAGTTCTCCTGATGGTGATCGTCAGCATCATCACAGAGAGCACAGCACTCACCACCACCACCACCACCATGACAGGCAGGGCAGCAGCCGACACCATGATGATGACTATGACAGTGATCGTCATGGTGACCACCATCGCTCACATGACAGAGTTCATGATCATAGCCAGACTTCCCCGAGAGCCTCTAAGTACCCAGTGAGGCAAGGAAGTATAGACATATAGCATTATATGTTTTGACATAGAGGCTGACGTGTCTGGGGAAAAAAATAATAAAAGGGAAAAAAAAATATTTCAAGTCATTTATTCCATGTATGTGAATTGTTTCTCTTTGCACTTGAACTTTTAGACCTGAACTGATGCACACAGAGGGACAATGGTGTACTCATAAAACAGGCTTTATATTTATTTTTATCATTGTTCATATGCCCAATGCAAAATTTAAAAAGATTGTTGAAAGCAAGAAGAATGATAATCTTTCTGGCAGAGAGAGTACTTCTAGTCGTTTGCCTCATTTGAAATTCAACTAAAACAGTACACATTGCGGTAGTCATACTTTCGCTGGTCCTAATCAAGAGTTCACCAACTCAACTACTACGATCCAACTTGAAGTTATAATTAAAAGCAAGAATTTCTAACATAACTGAAATATATTCAGAATTGATTAATCTTATCTTGAGTATGCATCCATTATTTATTGTCATTTTTTTTATCATTACATTTTTTACATTATCTTGATGTCATTTTATTGCTGATTCCACCATTTTTTTTTTTTAAGATCATGGGGAAAGGGATCTTTTAGACTATGTGATATTTTGTAACTTAATGGTCTTTTAAAGCTTCAATTTTTTTATGTGCAATATTCATGGGCTGACAGGTATTCCTCATAATAAACTTCTTTTACCTTAAGAAGATCATACGAAAGTTTATCATTTGAAACATATTTATATGTGTGGAAACCCTTACATATTTATTTATTTTATTTTGTTCAACAATAATATTTATTGAGTAATATTCTAAACCTTTATAAATTCTATATAAGTTTAATCCATTATTATTAATTTATTATGACATTTGTAATGTCTAATTAAAATCACCAAGAATTTTACAGTTATGTATAATAAAACATTTTTTTTCTCTTCATTTGTGTCTTTAAAAACATTTTTACACTGTATAATTAGTCAGGTGTTTTTTAACGGAAGGAAATAGAACAAAAAAGTTCAAGTATTGTAACTTAACTGTTTTTTTTAATCGAAATATATCTTTTTTTTTTCTACTTTTATACGTGTATGTACATTAATTTTTAAAATTATCTGTTGAAATGTATGTTTGCTAAATTTCACTAGTTCTTAATCTTCGTATGGATAAAGCTTTTGTGATCTATTAAAAAAAATCAGTCCATCAGAGAATGTAGCCAAGTGATAAAAATATAGATACGAGTCAAAATCTTAGGAAATAGAAATTTAACACAATAAAAATTATGGGATTTTTGCTTGTCACTGTATTTTTTTCTGTTGTTTTTTTCAGCCAATTATAATAAAGATTATATAAAATCTCTTTATTGTATGTTGATACTATATATCTATAGGTTACCATGAATAAATTTTTCTTTGAGCATAAAATGTGATAAGCAAATATGAAGATAAGAATGAACTTCTTAGTCTACCTTTGAATTATTTTCATTAAATTAATTTGTGAATGTCATCTAGCTGTTTTTGTAAACCTCATTTGTCTCATTTTAAATTGATTTGGGTTTTGTGAGTTTGTACCTTTTTTTTTAATTAACCCAAACTTTTTTTATCAGTTGTGCCATTTGGATTTAACAAATTGAAGAATTTTTTATATTAGAAGAATAATTTAGATTACATTTTGTGTTTAATAAGTTTTTTAGTCCTCTTTGTTTTGTGAATCTTATCTTTGATATTTTTCTTTGTTTACTGTCGGTTTAGGAAACAGAGTCCTTTCTAATATCAAATTATATTATCATAGTTTTATTCTGGGCTTTATAGTAATGATGATTTTAACAGAAAAAAAAAATTCTGTTGAAAACTCTTTGTTTGTAGAACATTGTATGTTTTGTTGAAATTTGCTGATAAGTAATGCGGGCATTACTTAACCAATTATTGCAGGTATATTATTCAAAACATTTTAGGAATTGAAAAATCAGAAGCTGGTTACCTTTTATTGTGATTTATGTTGCAAGATATATTTATTTGCGAATTTCGTCCTCTTTTCATTTTAGACATCTAATAACTTAAATAATATCCACATGTGATTTGGTACATCTTTTAACATTTTTGTTTGACAAAAGAATTTAAGTTTTATATCGATATTAACTTTTGGTAACCTTTTTTTTTTTAGTTGTTAAATGTACCCTTTTTTTTTAACGGATCAACTTTTGTTAAAGAAGATAAATTGTCTTAGTAATAATTTTTACAGAAAAAGGGAAGTATGCAAATTATTGTTTTTTTTGTTAGTATTTTTTTTTTTATTTTAATGTGAAAAGAAATGTGTAAATAGCTGAGAATGAATCCTATGTGTCCTAGTATGGAGCAGTGACTGGCTGTACATGAATATTTTTATGGCTGCATTCAAATGTGTTTATGTACATAATCAAACATCTTTCTCCATGTTTATATATTTTGGTTGTGATATTTTTTTTTTTTTTTTCTCCCTGAAATATTTTTCTGCAACTCCCAGCTTTGTCTGTATAATGGGCAGGTATTTTTTTTTGTTTTTAATTTGAAAAAATAATTTATGTACTGAAGCTTTGATATAAATAATAAGAGGGTTATAAATCACTTGTAGTCTCCATTGGTTTATCAGAAAAATATGGAAAACCTCATTTTAAATGAATTAGAGGATGCTTTTTGCACATAATATGGATTGTTAGATCTTTTGAATGTTTTATCTTTCTACATATTGTTACCCTCGATTATCAGTTGCAACTAACAAAAAAATCATACTTTGGTAATACTTAATTTTGAAATAACTTAGTGTAATATTGAGTGTATTTAACAATTCTTATGGTTATACAAATGAGCCCTTATTTTGCGAAGGTTTTTTTTTTTTTTTACGATTTTCCTAGGTGGCGCAGGTATCAGTAGCTGAAATTTAAAAAAAAATTTAATGGCCTTAATTAATTTTACTCATTGATTCTTTTCACTTTACATTTTGTCCATTAGCGTGAAAATTATCTAGAAAACTTTGCTTGCATCTTATTTAACATAAGAGAGATGTTTTAATTTAAATTTATAATGATCTAACATCACAACTATAAGTGCTGAAGCAGTGATGCTGATGGGTGGTACACCTTGATTTTACCTTTCATACTTAAAATGAATAAACAAGAATTGGAGATTAACTTAAAATATCCCTAAAAATATTTATTTTTAATCTATCTTGTATATCATTTTTAATTTGACATATGTTAGCACAATGAAAATGATTCATTTCTTGCAAAAATATTTTGTTTCTTATTTTAAGAAAGACTTTATAGACAGTTGATTAATAAAAAAAATATATGATAAACCAGAATTTGGGGTTGTCCTGAGATACTTTTGATTCATATAGGAATTTTGTTAGCAAAAATGCTCATCTTTCTAATTTCTATAGGATGCAAAATTTTATAATTCTAAATTGATATATTATTTTTTTTTTAAATTAATATCTTTCAATTTTTAGATATTCTTTTTCAGCCTGCTTAATTTTAATTTAAACATTCGTATTATGGTCTTAAGAAAAAAAAATATAGTTGTTAGTTTGTTTTGTTTTTTCCATTCAACTTTCCTGAAGAGCAAAGAAGACCACGGGTTTATGTGATGAACACTCGTTAGAGGGTATAAAAATATCAGATTTTTTAATATATTTTTATAATTTCAAAACTTTACTCAGAAATTTACAGCCCAGTTGTTCTTGTGTTTATTGACTAATATAATAATTTAAATGTTAAAGAAGTACCCAGTACTTATTGTTTAGTCTACAATACTCTAACTATAAATAGTTATTCTCCTATCAGACTTTTACTTCAAATGATGGGCAATTTCTTTTTATGCCATTAAAATTTTGCATAGTGTTTTCAGGTTTTTTTTCTTCATTATGATATAAATGGTATTCAAAACATAATTTTGCTCAATAGCATACTAACATTTTTTTCTTTCTGAATTAATTCATTCATGAATGAGTTTTAAATTTCTATTGTAACTAATTACAGAGAAAGTGGTTATCCTTTGACAAATATGGCTACCTTCTGTTCAATGCCAAAATCACTTCTTTTGAGCTCCTCTTTACTTCTTAACATTGCTCATTTATGAGAGTGTGCATTTTGTAATTTGACACACAAGTGGAAGTACAAAAAGTATGAAAATTGATCTTTAAATGATATCTAAAAATCATTTTTTTTTATTCATTTAAGTGAGACTAATAAATTTGGTCATTTTCATTTTTAAATTTTAGGTTAAATGATCTTAGCTTAAATGGGAACTAAAAAAAAATTTTTACTCCTGTTAAATTATCGATTAAACTAAGAAATTGACAAATTCACATTGGCTTCTCTAATTCCTAGAAAGACCCTAACATTCTAATAATGACCTGATTATAAAGAAAAAGAAAATTGTAGCCATATTGATACTTTCATTATTTTACGCTTTACTGATTACTGTAGCCACCATGAATGTTGTGTGCCTTGGCCTGTTGATTCATGTCGATGTACACTGAAACATCTCTTTGTGGCTGACATGTTGTACCATCTGTTTGTAAAGTTTTGTCGATTTTTCATCTTGTCTCCCTCTTACACTTAATTTTTTTAATTGCACCTTTTTTCTTGCAATCTCCTTGTTTGCTTTTCTTCCATGCATAGACAATATGTGTGATTCTGTGCACTTAAAAAACCCCTTAGGAAACTGTTGCATTGAAAATGTTAAAGTTATTTCTTAAACCTGTAAGTACGACAGGCTTATATAATTTTTAAATGATTTTTTTTCCCCACACACTGCTTAAATCATTTGTCTCATCTCAGCTGCTTTTTATTTTTAAAATTCAGTTATGTTAGTGATCATTTTTTTTTAAGATCAGTAAAAATTAAGACAGTTTCCCTTTTTTTTTTTATTTCATTTTAAAAATGGTGGAGTATTCATTATTCATGTTTTTATTTTAAGAAAAAAAAAGTATGAATTTGTTGCAATAAATTATTCCCGATAGAGGTCTGCCTACAATTCCTTTAAAGTTTGTGTGATTTCAGCATCTGCATATGTATGTGAACAAAACGAAAATGTTAAAAAGATTTTGATTGTAAATACATGTGACACTGGATATTTTCATTGAAAGAAGTTTTTCTTACTAACCAAACAGCTCAGATGCATATTATTTGCATTGATGGATATTTTAAAATATATTGATTGTTGTTTTTTTCTGTGTTTTGTCACTAAAATACATGAGACACAAATATAATGTACTCATGTTTTAATCATATGCACACATTCAACCATAAAGCTTGTCATTGATTGATTGTGGAATAGTGAAAACAATTTACCTTCCTATCAGATGAGTCCCTGTTGTGTTGACACATGCTAATATGGTTACACTCTTTAAATCACACCCTTTTGTTTTTTTATTATTATTATTTTATGATGTGCGTGCATGACAGACATGATTCATTTGTCATAACATTGCTTCCATAAGTTTAAAAATTTTAAACGCTGCAGCTGGAAGGTTAGCATGATAGGAGTTGGTTGAAGTCTTGTAAAAATAAATGTATGTGTTAACTTCTAAGTAACTGGGCCGTATATTAATATGTTGATTTATACATGCATATTATGTACATATACATGCATTTATAAATTTACATATTTATATATTAATAGTAAGAGTCTTCAGGATTTTTTTTTTCATGCCATTATTTTATGCCTTTGTCAGTTACTTTGTTTCATTAATTCAAAATGCCAGTCATCATTTATCATTTTTTTTTATTAAATATCCCTCAGCTGTGATATTTATAAATAAGATATGCCCCTCCCATTTTTTTTTTTCTTGTTCTGAAGAATTGATTACCCACAAATATATTTTTTTCACCTAATCTCACTATTTTGTCTTTTTTTTTTTTGTGCATGTTTTATGGAGTGCGGCAGGGCAATAACAGAGATAGCTCTTGTGGAAACTGTTACGATACAGTTAGCAAGTAAATAAAGTCCTTTTTTTTTATATTCTAGGAAAGGTGTTCTTTTTTTTTGTAACTATGTGCCATTATTTGTACCACTTAACAGTAATAACATGGATTAATTTTTCAAAGGAATTCATCGGATTTTGAAGTCTTATTACTAAATTCCATTTTTTCTTGGAATGTCCGGTTGACGATAATTTATATTCTTAGAGGAAAAAAAATATATATATAGCTTCCATTGCTTTTTAAATGATTGATGGTTTCATTTATGGACAGTTTGTTGTCTGTATATCTGCTGTGACATACAACTGAAAGGCTGATATTATCATTAAATATTATTATTTGTATCACATTGCCCTTTTATGCTATTCAAGGTTTTGCAATTACTTAAGCTTATATATAATTCAATTTTAATTATTATTACCACTAATACAAACCCTTTAATCACTCTATTATGTGGATTTTTTTTTCTTTTAACTCTTCAATATTTTTATTATCATCATAATCATTATTTTTTGATTGTTATTCTTAAAACTAATTTAAAGAATGCCAGATTGCATGATTTATCTACTTTCTAAGTACCTACATATATTTGTACTCATGGGGGTACACAAAATGTAAATTGTTTTTTTTTTAAACTAAAAAAAGCTGGCATCTTTTCAGCATCACTCATGTGTAGAAAAGAAAACCTTGCAAGAAAAACAAAATGCATGTCTTTTTTTTTTCCATCTAAATCTCCTAAATAATTTTTCACTGTCCTGTACTGGCATTGGTATCTAGGGAAAGTTTTGACGAGTGATGCTAATTTAGCTTTCTTTTTTTTTTTTTTTATCAAATACAATTGTATCTCCAACAAATTTTTTTTTTTTACTTGCTTAGTTAGATGCAGATGTCATTTCATCCTACACACTTAACAGTTACTATTTTGACTGTTGCTCCACTTAAATTTAGATTGATTTGTGATGAGATACTGAACAGATGCCTGCTAGAGTCCCCTTGGTTCACACCCTCCTGTCATGTTGTTGGTTTGTAAATAATAAAAACATTTTTATCTCCTGATCAAAACAAGTCGTTTATTTTTTTTTATTTCATTTCTGTTGTGTAAAGGCACTAGCTACGGGAGCAAACGTTTGGTCTCTAATAATACAAAAATTAATGCCAAATATAAAATATCTCCGATTATTAACAGACACTGCGTACTTTTTTATTATTAATTATTTTAATGAAATTATTGGTATACTTGCACTGACCTATAGATATCAATTTGCGCTGAAAAATAAACGTTTGGTCCCGTAGCCATAGCTTCTCTTATTAGTAGACCAAACGTTTGGTCCCGTATTCAGTGCCTTGTGGGAATGATAAGTCTTGGACACCATTATTACTAAAAAAAAAAAATTGAGTGGAAAATGGGCAGTCTTATATATAGCTAATGGCATAACAATGGCTGAAGTAGGCATAATTGTTTATCCTACAATATAAGCTTTCATTATAAACCGCTTTAGACATGAAGAAATCAAGGAGCGGTTAATTCACTTTCCTACTGACTATTCTGAGCCTTGTTGTTAGAATAAGACAAAGAGTTGAACAAGGTTTATGGTTTTTTAAACACAAAGGGATCTTGTTAAGTTTCTGTGCTACTAAAAAGCCAGTAAATTTTTTATGATTTCAACTGCATAGATTTGAATATTGAAGTGGCTTCTTCAATGAGCAAAGTAAAGACATGATCCAGAGTTAACCAAGCTAAAGCAGAAAGTGGTCTGTGGCAATTTTTTTTTAACCTGCCTCTAAAACAATTCCAGTTAATGCATAGCACCTTGGTGATATAGACAATGGTGTTAATAGGAACCAGTGGGTGCAGAAGAGCTTGAGGAAGCGTGTGATCAGGGTCATTGGGCGAACTTCTCGTTGGTTCTCGAGTTGGGACTATGGCGTGACAGGCAGAAATGTCAGGTGGAGCCGCTGTCCAAAACTGACCCATGGTGGGGGGCTCAGGATGATCGAGCAGGCACAAATCGCTCAGTTTCGTACGTGGGCATTGTCCTTTTGGGTGCGTACTTTGGGATGTTGAGGCTCAATGTCGATTTCCTTTGCCAACACTGCAGAGAAGTTGAGGAAACAGTGGATCATGTGCTAGCGGATCACAGGGTGGATCAGTCGGGTAGTTTTGAGCATGGCCATTATGGCAGTTCCCAGATGTTGAGGGACACATGAGGTTTGATATTACGGACTCTAAGATACTAAGTCTCAGCCCATTAGTTTTCACTGAGGGAGTTCAGAGGGGGGGGCGATCCATACTCGATGGCACATAGTTAGCCACCAATTTTCACGAATTCTTCACAAGTACCTGAATGGAGAGGTGTTATCTAAGCATTGCCTTCGACAAAGGCAGAGATCTAACCCACGTCCTGGATGCCACTAATGCTATAGTTACGCCACTGTATAGAGTCATAGAGATATATTGCACCACCACCATCCTCACTAAATGTGTGTTTGATTTTGTTTGCTAAGGGTGGGATGTTTTCAAACTGTACATTGCGCTGTGTGAGATTTTAGCGGGTTTTATTTTTTTATGCACAGATGTGATTGATTTAAAGGGCCGCAGATAACTCTTTCTTACTTTTTTTTTTTTTTTATCAAGGCCGCAATTTTGTTTACAAAATCAATCAGCATATTGTAGTAATCTACTATAAACTATAGTCCATTTGCTTGTCACATCCTAGAAACAATGATATGCTTTGACCACTCGAAAATGGTGAAATTTTTACCATTCAAATAGATCCCAGTTAAAAGCTTTGTGCGGATAGTAAGCTTAGAAATTAAAAAAAGTCCTTAAACGTGTGAATAGCCAATCAGACTCTCCCGAGCCGGAAAACAGAATGTATAAAAAATATCACTGACATAAATGCGTTCAGAAATAAGAAAAAGCCAAACAAAAATTCTATCAATATTTTTTTCAAAGATGCATAACCTTTTAAGTTTATGTTTGCATTAAACCATAAGCGAAAGTTCTAATAAAGAATTATTACCTTAATAATGTATCGTAAAATTGCTATTGTCAGCATCATTTTATTTGCACTGCAGCATATCATTAGAATAATGTAATAATCTGTTATCATTAACGCACTTGTTAGAAGACCAAACAAACGTTTGGTCATGTAACAAGTGCCTTCCTATTTCCTACTGCACTTGTTAGAAGACCAAACGTGAACATGACATATATAAATTTTATTTTTTTTCAAAATTTTTTTTTCAGGGTTAGGGTTAGGGTGTGGAGCAATATTATCTACGGCTGGTACACGAAGTAAAAAATACGAAGAACAAACGTTTGGTCATGTAACAAGTGCCTATCATTAAATTCAACTATTTAAATTTACTCTTATTAAGTCGTAATATGTAACATATATTATGTTTTTCTTTTCTAATAAATTATTATACCTATTTTATTTAAATTTTCAATATTTTATCGGTAATCTAATTTATAATTATAATCATTCAAGTAAATAGCAACTCAAGTAATTGACTTGGTCTTCAGTAATAAAACTAATTAAAGATGCTAATCAGGCTAATGCCTTCAGCTTATAAAGTATAACTATAAATAAAGACTTTATTACAATATTTGAATATTTAGTCTATTAGTAATATTTATAAATCATCATGTTTCATGCTATTTAGATGATTAATTTATAAAAATTGGCAATATTATGACTTCAGGATCATGCATCTATCAAAATAATGATTCAGTCTTACTTCATGCTCCATCTGCCCTTTTTCAATTTCTTCTGAATATAAACAAATGTATTTGTGAGATTCAGTCTGTAATGAGGGGGAGGGGGGGTCAAGTGGTATATAGTGCTTAACTGTTGACCAAATCTGATTTTCTGTAAGAACCAGAGGAAATTATCAAGGTGAAGTCTGTTTGAAAGTCCACCCAGCTTTAATTGATTACCTAACATTAGGTGATTAGTTGGGGAATTAAAGGCACCCAGTCATTGTGCTTTTATATGCTGTGGTTACAGTAAAAAAAAAAGTTCCCCTAGTCCTGTCAGGCCATCTGGACTGATGAAGTGTAGAATTCATGTTTCTATAAACTCTGCATATGAAGGGATTGTGTGGTTAGCACAATGCCCAGCTGCTTTTACTATCACCTGGAAAAAAATTTTATGGTTCTCACAGAGAATCGAACATAGTACTCTCAGGTCAACAGTTGAGTATCTACACCACTCAACCATCCGTCCCACCGCTTTGGTTACAGAAACAGATGAATTATACACTACATCTGCCCCGAGGCCAGGAAGGGCTCATGGAACTTTACTTTTTACAGTCTGTAATTCACTCTAATAATAAATTTAAATAATAGTATCAGAAACTAAAAAATAATATATATTTTATTTAGAACTTGAATTTACCAATATCATGATAGAATGAGATAAAATCTCTTTGATCCTATAAACCACTAATGGGACAGTTTTTTTGCAGTGCTTTTCTTTCACCCCCACCATAGTCGATAGTGCGATGGCCATGGCGGCACCATGGGAGACATGGATGGAACTTCAACCATGACCTGAATAATTCCTTTGGTTATCACCAGAGATCAAACATGGAACCTTAAGTACATTGAACCCTTGCTTAGCCTAAGATGTATGGCTTTAGTTTCTTTTTTTAACACATAGGGAATTCCTTACCAGTGAGTGCAAGGACTTTTCTTACATTTGTATGACAGTACCTCAGTCCATCAAGTTTAAAGCAGTATCCAGATCAATTCCCTGCTTGTAAAATAAAATGTGATATGTAACTCAGTTATCAGAAAAATATTTAAAAAACTATTAATCTACATAATTTTGGATTTTATACATTTAAAAAAAATCAGTACTATTTATTTGAAACTGTCTTCCATTAACTGTAAATGTTAACATTTGATTTGGTGGGGATTGTATTACACAATCTTTGATCAGTTGTGAAGCTACTACCTCAAAAAGTGCAGCACCTAAATATTGATATACAATAGCAGTTCTATTTAAGAAACACTTCCAAAATATGGTGTTTGTGTAATTAAAAATAATAAGTCTGAAACAACTTTGTCCATTTAAATAACTACCATTTTAAAAACTGAATGATAGGTTGGTAATAAAATTGTCCATCTGTCCCTATGAAAACTAAATTAATTTTTTTTTTCAGTGTTCTTAAAGATGAAGTTTAAAAGGATATGCTCGCTAAATGAAGATCCTGCTACGTACAGCAATAACATTATTAGTCTCACATATAAAAAAACGACAGTTTATATAGTAAAATATGTATGATGATTTGGTCTGTGACCCTCCCCCGGTTGCGCCACTGCTCACTGAGTTCAGAAATTACAGTAATGTTGTTGATTAGAAAATCAGATCAAGTCTAATCTAGGATTTCTGTATCACTTGTGTAATTTAAACAAATCATTTTCATGAATGTGGTTATTTTTTAAACTCTACAGCTACTCCCTGGGATATCACCTTCACTTTTACCAGCATTACCCTGGAGCTTGCAATCAAATTAATGGAATAGGTTTGTACAATTAATTATTACTGTCTTTATCAATAGTTTTATTAGCATCATACAACTTGATATGTTTGATTTCTTAGCGTAGTAGATGTAAATTTTTACTTCAATGGTCTTGTGAAATTTAGTCTTTTTCTGACTTTATAATAAAAAAAAAAGAAGTAAAGTTTCCCTTCTTGGGCCAAATGGGGCAGATGAAGTGTAGAATTCATCTGTTTCCATATCCTCGGCATATGAAGGGATTGTGTGGTTAGCACAACGCCCAGCCGCCTTTACTTACCCAACTTAAGTCAGGTACCCATTTAAAGCTGGGTGGACTTGTGGGACGACTTTGCACCAAATTTCACCTGGAAAAATTCCATGGGCCTCACCGAGGATCGAACCCAGGACTCTCGGGTTGACAGTCGAGTATAAGCACCACTCGGCCATCCGTCCCACGACTTTATAATAGTTCTAACAAAAAATTAGGCTTAGATCATAAGTAAGCATTGTTCTCAATTGATATCAGTACATCAGTTTCATAAAATGATGCTTATTTTTATTGAGTTTATATTTAAAAATTTTTTTTTCAGAATATGGAGCTGGAGACTTTTCTGTAACACAGGATGGGTTGACCTTCATTACATCAGTAAGTAATTAATATACATTGGTACCCTGGTAAATGAACACCTCACACAAAAAATTTCTCTCCAACAAACACCTATGTGACCACACCGTCTGTGTAAATTGCACTTTAATTTCTCACTGAATGAATACCTTTCATACAACAAACTTCCCTGCAGCAAACATCTCTGTGACCACAGAGTTTGCTCCAACTGCACCCTAATTACTCACTGAACCAACTAGCTTCACTTAACAGGTTGAATCTGGCAAGATGTGTTTCAGATGAGGACAAGTCATTATATTGTGTCTTTTCACTTTATATGTATCATTTTAATTTTTTCACTTGTATTTATGTATTTTTGGTTCTTAATGCAGGGTCCTATTTTACTTTATTTTTTCATTGTGAAGTGTTAACTGAAAAAAAAATGGGTTTTAAGAATGAGAATATTATAGGGAAGTTTATTTTAGCTATTCTGCGCCCTCTCACGCACATGGAAATTAATAATTCCAGCCTTGATCTTGACAACTTAAGCAGAATAATAAATAAGACTGGTTCATATTGTATGCATCCTCTTTATCCCATTAACATCCCACCTGCTTAACACTTAATATCATTCGCTGCTTTTAGGAATGGATTACTACGTGGTTATTTTTTTCCTTCATTGACAGTACTGTCCCTTTATTTTCTTGATTTTTCAAGGTGACCCTGAATGGATTACATGATTTATTATAGAAAAAATGCAATGATTGAATGGATTTTCTTTGTTGTGCCGGTACCACTGTAAAAACATTTACTTGTACTTTTATATAATTTGACTGTAGATCAATAAAAAATACTTCACTGATATATATATTTTAACATTAATTTTGCTTGTCATGCTTTTTTATTTTTAAAGTTGTATAAGTCACTGTTTTTAAATATGTAATGCATGCAACGACTTTGTTATGTTTTTATTATTTCTTTTTAATGGCATTTTATTTTATTTTTTTTTATGTAGGGATGGAATATGAATCTATTTTCTGATAACTTCCAAGCTTACTACAAAAGAAATAAAATCACGGGTGCAATCTATTTAATAAAGATCGTGGAAAATGCTTCAACACCATTGAAGCTAGAGATTATTTCATATGATACTAATTTTCAAATTGATAGTTTTAGACCCCGTGGCATCACTGTGTGGCCTAACACTACTACAGGTAATTTTTTTTCTTCAGAATTGTTTTAATGCATTCCCAGCTTATGTGCTATTCTGTTTAGTTCTGTACCACTTAAACGTTGTTTTTCCCACTTAATAATATTTTATTAATTTACCTAAAAATATTTTGTATAAATCATCCTGACACAACAAACATGGTGAAACTATGGCATTTGTTGTAATCTCTCAACTCTAGCTTATCGCTTTGATATCACTAACGTGCGGTATGGTTGCAAGTTTGGTACCTGTAAGCTGAAAAGTAAATCTAGCTTTGCTACAACCATATTGTGTGCTCGTGAAAATATTTGAGTTTTGTTACATTTATAACTTAAATAACTCAAAAAGTATTAAATATGAAAATGTATAATGAAAGTATTATCAGCATTTTGATGCCAAAATTAATTTAATTTTGTACAAAAAGTCAATAACATTAGTTAATTTCTTGACAAAGAGTAAGAACTTTCCACATCCACTTAGTCACATCAATGAAATATTTTTTTTCTGATTGATTCATATTCAAATTGATATTAAAAATAAATATATCAATGAATACAGAAATAATTGATTACAGCTTAATATGTACAATATTTATTCACCTATATTCCATATTGCATGTATCCCCATTTTTCATGTTTGTAAAAAGATACAGTCTAAAGGTATCAAAGATTTACCTTTTTATTTTTTTTGTCGATTTTTATGTTTTAGGTGAACATGTCATCTTTGTCGTAAACCATCCACCAAAAGAAGTCAATAGGATAGAGAAATTTCAATTTGATCCCCGCAATTTAGTTTTACATCATATTAAATCATACACAAGTGACAAACTCAGATTGTAAGTGACTTCTCTTCATATATATTTATATATATATATATATTAGAACTTAATAGAATAGTCTATTCTTTCTCTCTTTTTAAATACATGACTTGACCTTTCTTTTTACTTAATTTATATGTTGTATATTTTTAGCTACATACAAATTCTTTTAGTAATTTTTTTTTTCAATATCAATCAATTATATGGATGTTTTTAGAACAAGGTGGGTCAAATACTAATTGATCGAGCCTATGATCCACTTCCCTCAAGTAGCAAGGGAACAATATGTTTCATATATTATTTCATCTGTCTGCTTTTATTCCGGCCGTTCTGTTAAATTTAAGAACCCATTGTGACCCTTGATTTAAAAGTTTGCCTATCCCTGTTTTAGAACTTAAAATTTTTTCATCACCTAATTTTCCCTGTTTTTTTTTCTACATAGAGTGTATGATATTCAAGCTTTGGGAGAAGATTCCTTTTATGCATCCAACATACTTTATGAAAGTAGAGTCAGATTCTTCATGATGTTGGAGCTGTTTGCACTCATGCCATGGTCTAGTGTGGTCTACTTTAAGGAAAATACAGGATTTCATGAAATTCTTACAGGGCTGACTAGTGCAAGTGGTATAATTATGTCCCCATGTGGAATGTAAGTTGATTTTTTTTTAAGAAACTCATCGACACCAGATATAATGGACAGATAGAAATATACAATTAACCCATTCCTGAATTTGAGCTCCAAATTATTTGAATGAATATTAAGGTGAATTTAGAATATTTGAAAAACAAAAGTATGATATTGTGTTATTGCTAAATTGTATGAATTGAGCTTATGTTTGATATGAATGAATCAAGCAGTACATGTAGTATAAATTGTAAACAGTACCTTAACATATGCTACGAGAAGATAGATTACAATTCAATAAAAAAAAATTTGGTCCATAATTACTGAACTCAAAAATTAATATGATATAATTAATTTGTATTATAGAATTTTCCATTTTTGTTTTATTGAATAAAGCCTTCATTCTGCACCAATTACGTGTACTTATGTTGGATTTTGGATGTCAGGAGTGAGCAGTGGTAATTAAAATATTATCTGTTCTACAAGAACTGGACCATCTCATACCCAAGTTAATGAACTCTTTTTGGCAGGCTTGAGACTCATGTCCATTCTGTTATATGGAGAAAAAAAAAGTAAAATTAGCATAAAAAAAGGTGTGAAAATCACACTTAATATTTTCTCTATAATTAAAAATTAAGATTGCATTAGTGCAGTGGTAAATAAAATATTATCTGTTATACAAGAACTGGACCATCTCATACCCAAGTCATTGAACTCTTTTAGGCAGGCGTGAGACTCATGTCCATTCCGTAACAGTTATATGGAACAAAAATAACAACGTAAAATTAGCATCAAAAAAAGGTGCGAAAATCACACTTGATGCTTTCTTTATATGTAGAAATTAAGATGGCATTATTGCCAGGGAAAATTATTTAAATTGCTTAGTTAATTCAGATTTTCGGGATTGCTTTAATCTCAGTTGTTTTTTTCTCATTTAGTAATTTAAATAATGATGCTAGCAAGTCATAGACTCTAGTGTTGTTTCTTTCTCTGCCATTGCACATTCTCAGATTTCATCAATTGTGCCCATCATCTCCAAATCATGGTAGTATTAATGGATAAGGACAAAGTGTTTCTTGATGTTTAAAACAATACAATAAGAAAATATTTCACATCTACTTATGTATAGCGTTTGACAGATGGCCGAGTGGTGTAGATAGTCGGCTCTCGACCTGAGAGTCCTGGGTGCGATCCTCAGTGAAAACCAATTTTCTAGGTCCTGGTGAAAGTTTGTTTAAGTCCCACATGTCCACCCAGCTTTAAATGGGTACCTAAGTTGGGGAAGTAAAGGCAGCTGGGCGTTGTGCTAACCACACAATCCCTTTATATGACGAGGTTATAGAAACAGATGAATTCTACACTTCATCTGCCCCTATGGCCCTTTAGGGCTAAGGGAATTTTTTGTATAATGTATATCAGGAAAGAAAAGTACAGGAATTCAGCTTCAGAAAATTATAAATGCTTTTATCAATTAAAAAAAATAAAGTCTGTGAATTTCTTGTTATAAGTTATTTCCTTGTAACGACTACCCATTTAAATTTTTAAATCATAATTGAAATTTAGGATTTTTATATTCTCACAGGTATGTGTATGTGCTATTGTGCATGAGTTCGGAGGTCAGAGTTTACACACGACATAAAGATGACTCATTATTATTGCATCAGGTATACAGCATATCTTTCAGTAATCTTTTATAAGTGCTACCTTTTTTTTTAAAAGTTATCACTCATTAGAAACTTAATAGATCTAATTCAGTGATAATAAAGTTTTCTATCTCATTTTTGCTCATAAAGTACTCATAATCGGCAGTTTTAAGTGTATATTTGACTCTTTTCATGCATTGTTTCGTGTAACTCATTTTATGTCACATTTTATGAATATCTCTTAAAGGTTTTTCCTTTATATACTCATCCTGACAATGCGTTTGTTGATCCTTCTACTGGTGATTTGTTTGTCAGCACGCACCCCATTGCTCATCAGTTTTTGAACCACCTTGACAGGCCAGATAAAATTAAAGCTGCATCCCAGGTAACGATAAGACTTTGATTTATTTTTTTTAAGTTATAAAAGTTATTAAATCTTAACAATTTGTTTTGTCTATTATTTATAGGCATACAAGTAGTTGGATATCACTATTTTTTATTCTTTTGTTTTTTGGTTTATTGCAAGTCTTTTTTCTTCTAGGCCAGTTAACTATAAAAAATAAGCATGTTCAAGTTCAGGGGAATTTTGTGTTTGTATGATTCGATACAAGAAAAAATGTATCATTGTTTCTGTCTTTAGTTTGACCCATACAAAGTTAGATGATTGGTTATTTATAATCAGTCAAACTCTTTGATTCCTAGGTTCTTCACCTCCACACAAAAGATGGCAGCATAGTTTCTGTAACAGAACTGTTTTATGATGATGGTGACCTGATATCTGGCTCATCATCTGCTGGGGTCTACAACAAGAGTTTACTGGTGGGATCTACCATTGATAAATTAATCATATGCCAAGTCAATGTTCCTTTGTAATACACAACTTAATAAAATTAAACTAAATATTCATTTGAATTTATTTTTTTTACAGCTTTGTTATCACCAGAAGGTAATAGAAGTCATTAAGACATAGCAGTATATATATATATTTTTTAAACAACCTATCAAACACAATATTCACCCCCTTTGCTAAGATGTTTAATCCCTACATAAAAAAAAATGTATAAATGTACTTCATAATGTAAATTGTATGTGCATTATACTGGGCAGCTTTGTTAAACAAAAAACAGCTGGATTATGGTTTAGTGTGTTTTTAAATATAAAATATTGAACAAAAATTTTTTTTTTAAATATCCTCAAAGAAAAAAAATTATTAGAAAACATTTTGCAAATTTCCATAGCAGTAGAACCATCAATACCCATATTTAATGTGCACATTTTTTGGGGTTCAAATGATCTTTACAATTTTTTTTTTAATAGACTTTACAACTCCAGAAATTTGCTCAGGATGAAGATATTTCCTCAAATTAGAGTAAGTTTAAGTCGTTCCTGATGAACTCTTTGATGGGTTTATTTATGCATCAAAATGTGTATTCTCTGCATCATGTCTTTTATATATATATTTTTTTTATCATAATTTGTTTACTTGAAGCATTTTTTATGCAGCTTGGGTGGAGATGATATTAACAAAAAATTGAATTTTAAAGGTTTTTTTTATACTAATTCTTTTTTTTCATTTATTTAAAAAAAAAAAACTGTGTGCAATTTGAGTTATGTTTGAAACATAATTCAATTACAAATGTTTTTATTTTCTAAAAAAAATCTTTACATTTTAATTATTGTTTGCATTTTAATGAAATGGGTATAACTACAAATGTGCAATATTATTTATGTACTGTAATTTTTTTGTATTTTTATATGATTAGTAATTTCATTAACTTCTTTTACACATGTATATATTTTTTTTAATAAAATTACCTTTTTTTTCAAATCATTCGTAATAATAGATTTTTTTCCCTAGTTGTCATTAACTGACTTAATTACTGTAAGGGTTGTTGAATTATGCATATATTTTACACCTGAAATGATTTTTCATAAATTTGATTGAATAATAAATTGAAAGTTAGGTGCCCCATGTACTCTATGATCCACTGACTAGATGGTGGTGAAGTAGTGAGTTTGATTGATGTTTGTTGTAGTATAATGGCTCAATTCCCTGTGATGCCAATTACCTATCCTTTATGGTGGCTTCATGGTCATTGCTTCCTCCATGATTGTGGGAATATATGAAGGGCTCTACAAAACTGTTTCAATCGTGGTTATGAGCTCAATTTTAGGTCAGGATTTAACTTCTTATCCTTGAAACATGCAAAAGCATTCTTGTGTTTTTGGAGGCCCTAGGCAAATGTACACTTTAAAGGTATGTTTGAACATCCTTAGTAAAAAAAAAGGTCTATTAAATATAGAATCCCATATTAAGTTATTGTGTGGCTTCCACTATGTCCAGCTATATTTCACTATGTTCAGAGTAATTGTTACACTCTCTGTATCCGCTGGCATCTTACTTTTTTAAAATTTAACTATTTTAAAGTTCTCGATTGCAGAGACAAGATCAACATGAAATTTAGATATTCTATATTTAGATGCAATGTGTGTTAAATTTTGTGCATAGACAGGTTTTATAGGTAAGTTTTGTTGAATACGGTTCATGAAAATGGCTTCAGACTTGTCATAAATAACTCTGGAGAATTGGCTACCGTGGTAAACGACCAATCCGGTGTTGCTTTGCTGAAAAAGACTAGGCTGGATGCAGTGCTTTTTTTTGTAAAAAAAATAGGTGCTGGTACTCTGTGATGGATTGCCTAACTCTACCTGTTCGCACCTATTTTAATTCTTATTGCGCGCATTTTATAATAAATTAATAATAAACATTACAATACAAGAAAAGTAATTATTTTTTCCCCACATTGAAAAAGGTGCTGGTACACCGTACCGGTGCGTACCAGTACAAAAAAAGCACTGGCTGGATGAATACAAATTTGTTTTATATATATCATTTTCTAGAGAGAAAAAAATACGCCTATTAAGTATTGGAAGCAGTATTATATTGGAAGGTGGAGAATGCCTACTCAAAATGTATACATTAGGCTATCTCAGGGGTGGGCAAACTCTTCAGAGGAGCTGGCCTTATTGGGTTCCAGCGGCGTACCTAGGATGGAAGAGGGGTGGGGTCCAAATTCGAAAGTCACCCCAGGCTCCAGCTTGAGGGGGCCCCAAAATTATTTTTTTTACATTAAGTAACAAGTTCATAATCTCATGTCATGGTGTCGAATGTCAAAAAGCAGGGGCCCCCAAAGCAGCCCCGTAGCCTGGGGGGCTGTGCCCCCGCTAGGTGTGGAGTGCCCCCCCCCCCGCTTAAAAAAAGGAGGAAATAATAAAGTAAAAGTGCACCATTGCTGGGTATTGGTGCCCCCTGCTTACTTTGACCTGGCTACGGGCCTGCCCCAAAGTAGCAAAGCCCCGGGCCCCCAAATCACTAGGTTCGACACTGTTGGGTTCGTAAATTATATCGGCAGGCCGGATCAAAAGCAATATATATGGAATGTTGATATGAGCCAATATGAATTAAATATAAACGTCATAACTTAAAATTAAAAAGGCGAACTTTACGGGCCGTAGATGGGCTGATAATTACTGATGTGATACATCATAGTTCATACTCATACTGTGAATCTGTGATAGTGATTATCATGTGTGATAATGGCATAAATAGTTACTAAAATCGTTGATTGGCTTTAATATTTTAGACTATAATTATTCACAAAGAATAATAATTTAATTTATCTATTTGTTTGTTACTGGGGTTTGTTTTTTTTTTTACTATACATATTGTTTCGTTCCTGTTTTACTATTTTTTTAGTTTTTGGTCGGAATAAATTGTTTGTAGAAGTTCCTTTTCCGCTACATTCGCCATCATGGTAAGAAGGCATGTTAGGATGTTTGTGAAATAAACTTGATATTACACACTTAAAATTGCTAAATGAAAAATTAAACACGTGTTTAATTGAAATACAAGTAAAATTAGTACGAAATTTACAAAGAAACTTGAAAATATGATTTTAAAAAATTTTGTGATTCCGTAAATTAAAGGCTATCGATAATTGCTGGTGTGCATGTTTCAATAGAAAAGCTAGATACGCTCGACCAGTTAGTTATCCGTCAGTTCTTATTTAATTTACTGATTTTATTTTCCATTTCCTTCTTTCGTCTTGACAATAGTCAAACGTTATTGCAGATTACTGAAAACTGTTTTAAAGCTTTCAATTGTTGGGCTATTGTGCGAACATTTTTTTTTGCTTCTGAAACTTCATTTTTTTTACTAGATGCTTGTTTTATGCCTTCAACCGAATTAATAAAAAAAAGTGTTTCACTATTCTTATTTGTTGTATCAGATCATGCAAGCTTTTGCAATTCATTTTCTTTACCACCTTACAATATCTGGGTAGTGAAACAGACTTTAGAATTTCTAAAATAAATTTCATCTACAGTGAAGTTTTTTGTATAATTTTTCATAAATTTTGCTGTGCATGTGCAGTTCCAGCTCCATACCAGTTTTAAATTGCTGGTATTGATCGTTCATAACTGCAAATATTAATTCTGTCTCGCTATGTAATAAAACTTATGTTTTAATTACACGTTTGACAGGCACATCTTTTTAATATTTTTGTTTATTAATTCTAATTCATAGGGGAGAAAAGGCTATCTTTTAAATGTTATGTTGAAAATAATTTAAAATTATGCTGTTGGCAAATAATACATATAAATTTGTATTTAAAAAAATAATCAGATGCTATGTTGCATTTTACTGTGAATTTCAGGGACGCAATTAATGAAAATACTGTCTAAATGTTAACAAGATTCAAAGTACAGCTTTTCATTTTAAATGGAACTACTACTTAATTTTTAAGTTATCTGTCTAAATTAGAAATATATATAGTCATGTGGGATTTGTTTATTCCGTCAGCGCATTATGGCCATGATATATTTAAAATAATAAGACTGATTGGTGTGGGTTTTGACCAGTATTCATAACTATTTTTTATGATACATACCTTTATGTAGGTATGTGACATAAAAATTTCATATTGGATTAATCATGTGTTTTTATACATCAATGAAAAGAGCATTGCGAGAGCTTTCCATTGATATAATCAACTTGGCAATCAGTTACTTTTGAAAAAAGTTGTGAAGCTTTTAGAGGGCGATTTTTGGTACAATAGACACAGAAGAAATACTCGAGTCACAAATTGACAGCTTGTCACTTGTAACTATCATAACTTTGACAATTCAAAAAGGAATGCTATAAATTTAGTACCAAATTAAATTGTATCTAAAAAGCTATATAAAAATACTATTTATGACAAAATATTCAGTATTATTGCAGTTATAAAACTGTTAAAAAAAATTTCACAGCCTAAATTTTAAGATAAACATGTCAAGACACTCAAGAGCTTATATAAACATTGCTACAGCCAATCATATATAGGGTCACTAGAAAACCCCTTCTTACCAGGTCAGCACGGCAACCAATCAATTAATTTATTTTGCATCATGTGACTAGTCTTAAAATTACTTTTTGTTATAAACTAAAGTGAGAGTTAACTCCCCTTTCCCCCCCTTCCAGATCAAATAGTTTTTATCACAGTACACCTTTTTGACAATAAAAATTTTCCCCTTGAAAATGAACATTTTTCAATGAAACTTGGCAGGCATGCATATAAATGGTCCCCCTCTAAAGGCCAATTGAGTTCTAAAAAATTCAATGGAAAACTTCATCATTAGTCACATATACTTTTGGAAACGTATTTTTCAAAAGCGTAACATTTTTTGAGAACAGCTGTAAAAAAATATATATAAAGCTTCTGATTCTAAGTGATTATTGTATTTTAACATATATATCACATTACACTATTATCTATCCAAATATGCACACAATGTGTTTACTAAGACAACAACCCTATGTTTTTTTTTTTCCAAAAACACTATCACTAGTGTCGGAAAGAAAATCAATGTCGTAAAATGACGTATTTCCACATACCTACTTTATGAATAGGCTTACACATTTTAAAAATATAACAGTAGCTTTCTGCAATTTTTTCAAGTAGGTTCCACCCATCAATGGACTTTCTCTGTTCTTTTATCGGCTATAATTATTTTTTAAATTTGTTATATTTTCTAAAGATTGCACATATTATTTTATGGCTTGAGGTAACATACCAATCCCACAGTTCCAGCTTCACACCAGCTAAAATGCTTGTGGTGATCGTTCATAACTGTGGATATTATTTTTTCTGTCACGCTATGTGATTAGACTTATTTAGTCTAAATTGCACGTATTGGCAGATACATCATTTAGAATAATTTTAAACTATTTCAGGTGTCCTTTATCAGATAAAATTGATCATTCTGTCTGTGCTTTGAAATTTCTTTTAGTTTTATAATGGCATGCTATTTATTTTAATTTGTTCTCAACGTTCATTGTTCTAAATTTATTTCTAGACTGTGAAGCGAAGAAACAATGGACGCAACAAGAAGGGGAGGGGACACGTCAAATACGTGCGCTGCACTAACTGTGCTAGATGTGTTCCTAAAGACAAAGCTATTAAAAAGTTTGTGATCAGGAATATTGTGGAAGCTGCAGCTGTCAGAGATATCTCTGATGCCAGTGTTTATGAAAGTAAGTTGGCTGTGTCTAGATAAGTTGTGTAATAAACTATTAATAGAGCATCAAAATGAAAAAAACATTATCTGACTTTATTTTTCCCATTTTCACTCACTTGTGTTGAAAATTTATATTCTCTTTTTTTTTTGTTGTGTGCTAAGCAGTAATAATTATGATAATCTTATGACAGGCAAACATTTTTTCATGCACTTTAATTATTGAATATCTTGTCAGCTTTACATTGATACTACATGCCTTACCTTTGAAATGTGCAAAGGTTAATTTACTTTCAACTTTATTTTTCAAAACAGTGTATGCTCTGCCCAAGTTGTATGCCAAGCTACTGTACTGTGTTTCATGCGCCATCCACTCCAAAGTTGTCAGAAACAGATCAAGGGAGGCTAGAAAAGACAGAACTCCACCTATTAGGTTCAGGCCCATGCGTGTAAGTACTCTGGTGGATATTTCTTAGTGTCAAAATGGAATGTGAAAAAAAAAATGTTTCAAAATTCAGACCTTAATTATTTTTTTTATCTGCTGTACAGGAAGGTCAGAGTGGGCCAAGGCCAGGAGGTCAGGCACCTGGTGCAGGAAGGAATCAGTAATTGATGAAATTATTGACATTAAAAAGAATAAAGTTATGCTACATTAAAAGTGGCTGGTTTTATAAATTCATTTGTTGTCATTTTAACATCTCTGTTGTGACTATTGGCATTTTTATAATGTGTGTACATGTCCTATATATTAATCTGTAGTATTCAAAAAAGTCAAAGGTCTTTTAAAAATATAATTTTACTTTAAAGTATAAATTTGTAGTTAAGCACAGATTCATGGTAGATTATTTGTAAATAAATTTTTCCATGACCTACACTTAAGAACCATTGTCCAAAATTATTTCATGGGAAGGTGCTGAAAAATCCACCAATTGATACACACAACACATCTATCTAGGAAAAAATCATTGAAGATGAAACAGTGTGTATAATTAATATTCTGTGGACAGCACTAGGATTTACTTTTATATGCCTTATTAGATTAGTAGCTGGACAACTAGAAATAAGCACAAAGATTATTTTATGATAAATATTTTTAAAAGCAGTCATTTTAAAGGGCATTTCTTTATTATAATCATTACAGTGAAAAATACAAAGCTGAATTAATGTTCGAATCCCTTTTTTAAAAAAAAGATAATAATGTTTTTCCTAAATAGTTGTTGCACATTTCAGATTATTATAGTGTGCCATACATAATCAATATTTCTTACCTTGGGTAAAAATTTACTTATTTATTGAAAGAGATGAGGCACAATTATAGTTTCATGCCAGACTAACTTGTCCCACATCTTGGGTCAAGTGTACCTATTTAAAGTATAATGCAATGTATATGGATGACAAGCATTAAAAAATAAGTCAAATGACGCTTTGCTATTATTGTCTAAACAAGTGGCATATAAGAAATCTAATGACATGACCTTTTCCCAAGTCAAAGTACTACAGTTTATGGGAGCCCATAGTGACCCAACACGTGATATTTACAAATTATCAGGCTACACTTATCTCAGAGCAAAC
>JAGDYQ010000118.1:592439-623706 GCA_021962125.1 Bulinus truncatus
CACAATAACTTAATATGGAATTCTATATTTAATAGACCTTTTTTTTTTACTAAGGATGTTCAAACATACTTTAAAGTGTACCATTGCCTAGGGCCTCCAAAAACACAAGAATGCTTTTGCATGTTTCAAGGATAAGAAGTTAAATCCTGACCTTAAAATTGAGCTCATAACCATGATTGAAACAGTTTTGTAGAGCCCTTCATATATTCCCACAATCATGGAGGAAGCAATGACCATGAAGCCACCATAAAGAGATAGGTAATTAGGATCACAGGGAATTGAGCCAATATACTACAACAAAAATCAATCAAACTCACTACTTCACCACCCATCTACTCCAGAATCAGTGGATCATAGAGTACATGTCACACCTAACTTTCAATTTATTATTCAATCAAATTTATGAAAAATCATTTCAGGTGTAAAATATATGCATAATTCAACAACCCTTACAGTAATTAAGTCAAGTTAATGACAACTAGGGAAAAAAATCTATTATTACGAATGATTTGAAAAAAAGGTAATTTTATTAAAAAAAAAATATATACATGTGTAAAAGAAGTTAATGAAATTACTAATCATATAAAAATACAAAAAAATTACAGTACATAAATAATATTGCACATTTGTAGTTATACCCATTTCATTAAAATGCAAACAATAACTAAAATGTAAAAGATTTTTTTAGAAAATAAAAACATTTGTAATTGAATTATGTTTCAAACATCAACTCAAATTGCACACAGTTTTTTTTTTAAATAAATGAAAAAAAAAGAATTAGTATAAAAAAAACCTTTAAAATTCAATTTTTTGTTAATATCATCTCCACCCAAGCTGCATAAAAAATGCTCAAGTAAACAAATTATGATAAAAAAAATATATATATAAAAGACATGATGCAGAGAATACACATTTTGATGCATAAATAAACCCATCAAAGAGTTCATCAGGAACTACTTAATCCATACTCTAATTTGAGGAAATATCTTCATCCTGAGCAAATTTCTGGAGTTGTAAAGTCTATTAAAAAAATTGTAAAGATCATTTGAACCCCAAAAAAATGTGCACATTAAATATGGGTATTGATGGTTCTACTGCTATGGAAATTTGCAAAATGTTTTCTAATAATTTTTTCTTTTGAGGATATTTAAAAAAAAATTTTTGTTCAATATTTTATATTTAAAAACACACTAAACCATAATCCAGCTGTTTTTAGTTTAACAAAGCTGCCCAGTATAATGCACATACAATTTACATTATGAAGTACATTTATACATTTTTTTTATGTAGGGATTAAACATCTTAGCAAGGGTGAATATTATGTTTGATAGGTTGTTTTAAAAAATATATATATCTGCTATGTCTTAATGACTTCTATTACCTTCTGGTGATAACAAAGCTGTAAAAAAAATAAATTCAAATGAATATTTAGTTTAATTTTATTAAGTTGTATATTCAAAGAACATTGACTTGGCATGTGATTAATTTATCAATGGTAGATCCCACCAGTAAACTCTTGTTGTAGACCCCAGCAGATGATGAGCCAGATATCAGGTCACCATCATCATGCGCTCAGTTATTGCAAGAAACTATGCTGCCATCTTTTGTGTGGAGGTGAAGAACCTAGGAGTCAAAGAGTTTGACTGATTATAAATAACCAATCATCTAACTTTTGTATGGGTCAAACTAAAGACAGAAACAATGATACATTTTTTCTTGTATCGAATCATACAAACACAAAATTCCCCTGAACTTGAACATGCTTATTTTTTATAGTTCTAACTTTAGCTGAAAGAAAAAGACTTGCAATAAACCAAAAAACAAAGAATAAAAAATAGTGATATCCAACTACTTGTATGCCTATAAATAATAGACAAAACAAATTATTAAGATTTAATAACTTTTATAACTTAAAAAAAAATAAATCAAAGTCTTATCGTTACCTGGATGCAGCTTTAATTTTATCTGGCCTGTCAAGGTAGGTTCAAAGCTGATGAGCAATGGGGTGCGTGCTGACAAACAAATCACCAGTAGAAGGATCAACAAACGCATTGTCAGGATGAGTATATAAGGGAAAAACCTTTAAGAGATATTCATAAAATCTTGTGACATAAAATGAGTTACACGAAACAATGCATGAAAAGAGTCAAATATACACTTAAAACTGCCGATTATGAGTACTTTATGAGCAAAAATGAGATAGAAAACTTTATTATCACTGAATTAGATCTATTAAGTTTCTAATGAGTGATAACTTTAAAAAAATTAGCACTTATAAAAGATTACTGAAAGATATGCTGTATACCTGATGCAATAATAATGAGTCATCTTTATGTCGTGTGTAAACTCTGACCTCCGAACTCATACATATGTACATACACACATACCTGTGAGAATATAAAAATCCTAAATTTCAATTATGATTTAAAAATTTAAATGGGTAGTCGTTACAAGGAAATAACTTATAACAAGAAATTCACAGACTTTATTTTTTTTAATTGATAAAGCATTTATAATTTTCTGAAGCTGAATTCCTGTACTTTTCTTTCTGATATACATTATACAAAAATTCCCTTAGCCCTAAAGGGCCATAGGGGCAGATGAAGTGTAGAATTCATCTGTTTCTATAACCTCGTCATATAAAGGGATTGTGTGGTTAGCACAACGCCCAGCTGCACCTTTACTTCCCACTGGCTTAAATTGTACCCATTTAAAAGCTAGGTGGACATGTGGGACTTAAACAAACTTTCACCAGGACCTAGAAAATTGCACCATTTTCACTGAGGATTCGCACCCAGAACTCTCAGGTCGAGAGCACTATCTACACCACTCGCACCATCTGGTCGTAAACGCTATATGCATAAGTAGACGTGAAATATTTTCTTATTGTAATTGTTTTAAACATCAAAGAAACACTTTGTCCTTATCCATTAATACTTTACCATGATTTGGAGATGATGGGCATTAAATTGATGAAAAAATCTGAGGAATGTGCAATGGCAGAGAAAGAAACAAACACTAGAGTCTATGACTTGCTAGCATCATTATTTAAATTACTACTAAATGAGAAAAACAACTGAGATTAAAGCAATCCCGAAATCTGAATTAACTCGGCTAATTTAAATAATTTTCCCTGGCAATAATGCCATCTTAATTTCTACATATAAAGAAAGCATCAAGTGTGATTCTTTCGCGACTTTTTTTGATGCTAATTTTTTACGCTGTTATTTTTGTTCCATATAACTGTTACGGAATAGGACACATGAGTCTCACGCATGCCTAGAAGAGTTCAATGACTTGGGTATGCGAGATGGTCCAGTTCTTGTATAACAGATAATATTTTATTTACCACTGCACTAATGCAATCTTAATTTTTAATTATAGAGAAAATATTAATTAATGATTTTCCACCTTTTCATGCTAATTTACTTTTTTTTTCTCCATATAACCCCCAGAATGGACATGAGTCTCAAGCCTGCCAAAAGAGAGTTCATTAACTTGGGTATGAGATGGTCCAGTTCTTGTAGAACAGATAATATTTTAATTACCACTGCTCACTCCTGACATCCAAAATCCAACATAAGTACACGTAATTGAACTTGCAGAATGAAGGCTTTATTCAATAAAGTAAAGATACTGAAGGAATTCTGTAATACAAATTAATTATAATATTGTTAATTTTTTTGTTCAGTAATTATGGACCTAGAAATTTTTTTATTGAACTGTAATCCCTATCTTCGTAGCATATGGTAAGGTACTGCTTACAATTTATAATACATATACTGCTTGATTCATTCATATCAAACATAAGCTCAATTCATACAATTTAAAGAAAATAACACAATATCATACTGTTGTTTTTCAAATATTCTAAATTCACCTGCGATATTCGATCAAATAATTTGGAGCTCAAATTCAGAGAATGGGTTAATTGTATATTTATATCTGTCCATTATATCTGGTGTCGATGAGTTATCTTAAAAAAATCAACTTACATTCCACGATGGGAACAATAATTATACAAATTACACTAGTCAGCCCAGGTAAGAATTTAATGAAATCCTCGTATTTTCCTTAAAGTAGACCACACTAGACCATGGCATGAGTGCAAACAGCTCCAACATCATGGTAAGAATCTGACTCTACTTTCATAAAGTATGGTTAGATGCATAAAGGAATCTTCTTCCCAAAGCTTGAATATCATACACTCTATGTACAAGAAAAAAAAAACAGGGAAAATTTAGGTGAGAAGTAATTTTAAGTTCTCAAAACAGGAATAGGGGTAAACTTTTAAATCTAGGGTCACAATGGGTTCTTTAAATTTAACAGAACGGCCTGAATAAAAGCAGACAGATGAAATAATATAGCAAACAGGTTGTTCCCTTCAAGCTACTTGAGGGAAGTGGGATCATAGGCTCGATCAATTAGTATTTGACCCACCTTATTCAAAAAACATCCATATAATAATGATTGATATTGAAAAAAAAAATTACTAAAAAGAATTTGAATGTAGCTAAAAAATATACAACATATAAATTAAGTAAAAAGAAAGGTCAAGTTTGCATGTATTTAAAAAGAGAGAAAGAATAGACTATTCTATTAAGTTCGAATATATATATATATATAAATATATAGTGAAGAGAAGTCACTTACAATCTGAGTTTGTCACTTGTAAGTATGTGATTTAATATAGATGTAAAACTAAATTACGGGGATCAAATTGAAATTTCTCTATCCTATTGACTTCTTTTGGTGGATGGTTTTACTTACAAAGAGGACATGTTCACCTAAAACAAAAAAATCTACAGAAAAATAAAAAGGTAAATCTTTGATACCTTTAGACTGGTATCTTTTTTCAAACATAGAAGAAAATGGGGACACATGCAATATTGGAATATAGGTGAATACAAGATATGAACATATTCTGTTAATCAATTATTTCTGTATTCATTGATATATTTATTTTTAATATCAATTTGAATATGAATCAATCAGAAAAAAAATATTTCATTGATGTGACTAAGTGGATGTGGAAAGTTCTTACTCTTTGTCAAGAAATTAACTAATGTTATTGACTTTTTGTACAAAATTAAATTAATTTTGGCATCAAAATGCTGATAATACTTTCATTATACGAATTTCATAAGAGTTTAATACTTTTTGAGTTATTTAAGTTATAAATGTAATAAACTCAAAATATTTTTCTGAGAGCACACAATATGGTTGAAGCAAAGCTAGATTAACTTTTTAAGCTTACAGATAACAAACTTTACAACCGAGTACACCAAGCCGTTAGTGATATCAAAGCGATAAGCTAGAGTTGAGAGATTACAACAAATGCCATAGTTTCACCATGTTTGTTGTGTCAGGATGATTTATACAAAATATTTTTAGGTAAATTAATAAAATATTATTAAGTGGGAAAAACAACGTTTAAGTGGTACAGAACTAAACAGAATAGCACATAAGCTGGGAATGCATTAAAACAATTCTGAAGAAAAAAAATTACCTGTAGTAGTGTTAGGCCACACAGTGATACCAGGGTCATCAAAACTAGATCAATTTGAAAATTAGTATCATATGAAATAATCGCTGCTTCTAATGAAGTTGAAGCATTTTCCCTGATCTTTTATTAAATAGATTGCACCCGTAGGATTTTATTTCTTTTGTAGTAAGCTTGGAAGTTATCAGAAAAGGAAATAGATTCAGATTCCCATCCCTACATAAAAAAAAATAAAATAAAATGCCAAATTAAAAAAGAAATAATAAAAACATAACAAAGTCGTTGCATGCATTACATATTTAAAAACAGTGACTTATACAACTTTAAAAATAAAAAAGCATGACAAGCAAAATTAATGTTAAAATATATATATCAGTGAAGTATTTTTTATTGATCTACAGTCAAATTATATAAAAGTACAAGTAAATGTTTTTACAGTACTACCGGCACAAAGAAGCGTCCATTCAATCATTGCATTTTCAGAAAATAAGTATTATGAAAATCCATTCAGGGTCAAATTGAAAATCTTATGGAAAATAAAAGGACAGTACTGTCAATGAAGGAAAAAATAACCACGTAGTAATCCATTCCTAAAAGCATGAATGATATTAAGTGTTAAGCATGAGTGGGATGTTAATGGGATAAAGAGGATGCATGTAAAATATAGAACCAGTCTTATTTATTATTCTGCTTAAGTTATCAAGATCACGTGCTGGAATTATTAATTTCCATATACGTGAGAGGGGCGAGAAGACAAGCTAAAATAAACTTCCCTATAATATTCCATTCTTAAAACCCATTTTTTTTTTTTCAGTTAGCACTTCACAATGGTACAATAAAGTAAAATAGGACCCTGCATTAAAGACCAAAATGGCATAAATACAAGTGAAAAAATTAAAATGGTAGAGATAAAGCGAAAAAGACACAATATAATGACTTGTCCTCATCTGAAACACATCTTGCCAGATTCAACCGATTAAGTGAAGCTAGTTGGTTCAGTGAGTAATTAGGGTGCAGTTGGAGCAAACTCTGTGGTCCACAGAGGTGTTTGCTGCTAGGGAAGTTCGTTGTATGAAAGGTATTCATTCAGTGAGGAAATTGAAGTGCAATTTACACAGACAGGGTGGTCGGTACAGAAGTGTTTGTTGGAGAGGAATTTTTGAGCTTAAGGTATCGTCATTTACCAGGGTACCAATGTATATTAATTACTTACTGATGTAATGAAGGTCAACCCATCCTGTGTTACAGGAAAATCTCAGCTCGAAATTCTGAAAGTAAATTTTTTTAAAGATAAACTCAATAAAAATAAGCATCATTTAGAGTGAAACTGATGTACTGATATCAATTGAGAACAATGCTGGCTTATGATCTAAGCCCTAATTTTTTGATTAGAACTATTATAGAAGTCGTGGACGGATGGCCGAGTGGTGCGCCTCTATACTCGACTGTCCAACCCGAGAGTCCTGGGTTCGATCCTCGGTGAGGCCCATGGAATTTTCCAGGTGAAATTTGGTGCAAAGTCGTCCCACAAGTCCACCCAGCTTTAAATGGGTACCTGACTTAAGTTGGGTAAGTAAAGGCGGCTGGGCGTTGTGCTAACCACACAATCCCTACTTCATATGCCGAGGATATGGAAACAGATGAATTCTACACTTCATCTGCCCCATTTGACTTACCAAGAAGGGAAACTTTACTTCTTTTTTTTATTATAAAAAAGTCAGAAAAGACTAAATTTCACAAGACCATTGAAGTAAAAATGATTACATCTACTACGCTAGAGAAATCAAAAACATATCAAGTTGTATGATGCTAATAAAACTATTGATAAAGACAGTAATAATTAATTGTACAAACCTATTCCATTAATTTGATTGCAAGCTCCAGGGTAATGCTGGTAAAAGTGAAGGTGATATCCCAGGGAGTAGCTGTAGAGTTTAAAAAATAACCACATTCATGAAAATGATTTGTTTAAATTACACAAGTGATACAGAAATCCTAGATTAGACTTGATCTGATTTTCTAATCAACAACATTACTGTAATTTCTGAACTCAGTGAGCAGTGGCGCAACCGGGGGAGGGTCACAGACCAAATCATCATACATATTTTACTATATAAACTGTCGTTTTTATATGTAGCTTTTTTTTTTTTTTTTTTTTTTTTTTTTTTTTTTTTTTTTTTTTTTGACTAATAGTAATTGTTGCTGTACGTGGCAGGATCTTCATTTATGAGCATATCCTTTAAACTTCATCTTTAAGAACACTGAAAAAAAAAATTAATTTAGTTTTCATAGGGACAGATGGACAATTTTATTACCAACCTATCATTCAGTTTTTAAAATGGTAGTTATTTAAATGGACAAAGTTGTTTCAGACTTATTATTTTTAATTACACAAACACCATATTTTGGAAGTGTTTCTTAAATAGAACTGCTATTGTATATCAATATTTAGGTGCTGCACTTTTTGAGGTAGTAGCTTCACAACTGATCAAAGATTGTGTAATACAATCCCCACCAAATCAAATGTTAACATTTACAATTAATGGTACTGATTTTTTTTTAAATGTATAAAATCCAAAATTATGTAGATTAATAGTTTTTTAAATATTTTTCTGATAACTGAGTTACATATCACATTTTATTTTACAAGCAGGGGATTGATCTGGACACTGCTTTAAAACTTGATGGACTGAGGTATTGTCATATGAATGTAAGAAAAGTCCTTGCACTCAATGGTAAGGAATTCCCCAACCTATGTCTGCATCCACATAGGAGTTTTGTGGTTTTAAAAAAATAAACTAAAGCCATACATATCTTAGGCTAAGCAAGGGTTCAATGTACTTAAGGTTCCAGGTTTGATCTCTGGTGAGAACCAAAGGAATTATTCAGGTCATGGTTGAAGTTCCCTCCATGTCTCCCATGGTGCCGCCATGGCCATCACACTATCGACTATGGTGGGGATGAAAGAAAAGCACTGCAAAAAAACTGTCCCATTAGTGGTTTATAGGATCAAAGAGATTTTATCTCATTCTATCAGGGACATATGAAATCATGATATTGGTAAATTCAAGTTCTAAATAAAATATATATTATTTTTTAGTTTCTGATACTATTATTTAAATTTATTATTAGAGTGAATTACAGACTGTAAAAAGTAAAGTTCCATGAGCCCTTCCTGGCCTCGGGGCAGATGTAGTGTATAATTCATCTGTTTCTGTAACCAAAGCGGTGGGACGGATGGTTGAGTGGTGTAGATACTCAACTGTTGACCTGAGAGTACTATGTTCGATTCTCTGTGAGAACCATAAAATTTTTTTCCAGGTGATAGTAAAAGCAGCTGGGCATTGTGCTAACCACACAATCCCTTCATATGCAGAGTTTATAGAAACATGAATTCTACACTTCATCAGTCCAGATGGCCTGACAGGGACTAAGAACTTTTTTTTACTGCTGTATTCTCAACATATAAAAGCACAATGACTGGCAGTGATTTTAATTCCCAACTAAATACCTATGTTGAGTAATCAATTAAGCTGGGTGGACTTTCAGACAGACTTCACCTTGATAATTTCCTCTGGTTCTTACAGAAAATCAGATTTGGTCAACAGTTAAGCACTATATTACTTGACCCCCCTCCCCTCATTACTAAGACTGAGATCTCACAAATACATTTGTTTATATTCAGAAGAAATTGAAAAAGGGCAAGATGGAGCATGAAGTAAGACTGAATCATTATTTTGATAGATGCATGATCCTGAAGTCATAATATTGCCAATTTTTATAAATTAATCATCTAAATAGCATGAAACATGATGATTTATAAATATTACTAATAGACTAAATATTCAAATATTGTAATAAAGTCTTTATTTATAGTTATACTTTATAAGCCGAAGGCATTAGTATCTTTAATTAATTTTATGCACTGGCTCCGGTACCGTCATCTTTTTTTTACCTCTTCCGTCAAACAAAACTTTCTAATTATACATTAAAATGAGAGTAAGTTTGTGTGAGCGCGCTAGTAATGTAAGTTTATTAACAGCTGGAACCCAGTTTGGCTAGCTGTATGTAAAGTTCGATTCCTAATAAAGACATACATTTTTGCTCAGATTTTGGCCACTGGATCAGGGTTAGGGATAGGATTAGGGTTAGGGATAGGATTAGGGATAGGGTTAGGGATAGGGTGTGGAGCAATATCTATTTATGGTCCTCGAAAAAAAAAAAATCTCCGATTTTTAACAGTAAATGACGTCATCAACGTCTGCAGTAAATAAGAGTTCTCATTCATTATGTTTACTCTTTAAATGTGTTAAAATGATCGCCGATTTTGAGCACCATCATTGTGTAAGTAATAATATCATAATATAAACTGCATTTATAACTTTCATAGAGTTCATTCTGTTTGGAAAGAGGTAAAAAAGATACCCCGACACGTCGTTCAATGATACGAAAGACCAGTGCCATTAGTTTTATTACTGAAGACCAAGTCAATTACATGAGTTGCTATTTACTTGAATGATTATAATTACTAATTATAAATTAGATTACCGATAATATTATTGAAAATTTAAATAAGATGGTACCAATAATTTATTGAAAAAAACATAATATTTTACATATTAAAACTCTTAATAAGAGTAAATTTAAATAGTTGAATTTAATGATACCGGACTTGTTACATGACCAAGACGTTATTCTCGTATTTTTTGGCGTCGTGTCGCAACCGTAGATAATATTTCTCCACACCTCCTAACCTTCCCCTAACCCTAAAATTATTCCTTTTTGTTTAAACGGGTAGGGCAGCAATAAAATCTATATACGTCATGTTCACGTTTCCGGTCTTCCAACAAGTGCAATAGAAAATAGGAAGGCACTTGTTACATAACCAACCTACGTAAGTTTGATCTTCAACAAGTGCGTTAACTGAGTAACAGATTATTACATTATTCTAATGATATGCTGCAGTGCAAATAAAATGATGCTGACAATAGCAATTTTACGATACATTATTAAGGTAATAATTCTTTATTAGAACTTTCGCTTATGGTTTAATGCAAACACAAACTTAAAAGGTTATGCATCTTTGAAAAAATATTTATAGAATTTTTGTTTGGCTTTTTCTTATTTCTGAACGCATTTATGTCAGTGATATTTTTTATACATTCTGTTTTCCGGCTCGGGAGAGTCTGATTGGCTATTCACACGTTTAAGGACTTTTTTTTATTTCTAAGCTTACTATCCGCACAAAGCTTTAAACTGGGATCTATTTGAACGGTAAAAATGTCACCATTTTCGAGTGGTAAATGCATATCATTGTTTCTAGGATGTGACAAGCAAATGGACTATAGTTTAAAGTAGATTACTACAATATGCTGATTGATTTTGTAAAAAAAATTGCGGCCTTGATACTAAAAAAAAAAGTAAGAAAGAGTTGTGCGGCCCTTTAAATCAATCACATCTGTGCATAAAAAAATAAATCCCGCTAAAATCACACACAGACTGCGTAATGTACAGTTTGAAAACATCCAACCCTTAGCAAACAAAATCAAACACACATTTAGTGAGGATGGTGGTGGTGCAAGATATCTCTATGACTCTATACAGTGGCGTAACTATAGCATTAGTGGCATCCAGGACGGGGTTAGATCACTGCCCTTGTCGAAGGCAACGCTTAGATAATACCTCTCCATTCAGGTGCCTGTGAAGAATTTGTGAAAATGCCGCCCCTTACTGGTGGCTAACTATGTGCCATCGGGTATGGATCGCCCCCCCCCCCCCGCCTCTGAACTCCCTCAGTGAAAACTAATGGGGTGAAACTTAGTATCTTAGAGTCCGTGAGATCAAACTCGCTGTGTCCCTCAACATCTGGGAACTGCCATAATGGCCAATGGCCAGCAAACTACCCGACTGGTCCACTCTGTGGTCCGCCAGCACATGATCCATGGTTTCCTCAACTTCTCTGCAGTGTCGGCAAAGGGAATCGACATTGAGCCTCAACATCCCAAAGTACGCACCCAAAAGGACAATGCCCACGTACGAAACTGAGCGATTTGTGCCTGCTCGATCATCCTGAGCCCCCACCACGGGTCAGTTTTGGACAGCGGCTCCACCTGACATTTCTGCCTGTCACGCCATAGTCCCAACTCGAGAACCACCGAGTTCGCTCAAAGACCCTGATCACACGCGTCCTCAAGTGAGCTCTTCCGCAGCCACTGGTTCCTCTCTATTATCACCATTGTCTATATCATCAAGGTGCTATGCGTTAACTGGAATTGTTTTAGAGTAGGTTAAAAAGATTTGCCACAGACCACTTTCTGCTTTAGCTTGGTTAACTACACAAATTTCTTAAAGCGAAAATGCGCTGATAATTACTGGATCATGTCTTTACTTTGCTCATGGAAGAAGCACTTCAATATTCAAATCTTTGCAGTTGAAATCATCAAAAATTTACTGGCTTTGGTAGCACAGAAACTTAACAAGATCCCTTGTGTTTAAAAAACAATAAACCTTGTTCAACTCTCTGCCTTGTTTTATTCTAATAACAAGGCTCAGAATAGTCAGTAAGAAAGTGAATTAACCGCTCCTTGATTTCTTCATGTATAAAGCGGTTTATAAGTAGTTTATATTGTAGGATAAACAATTATGCCTACTTCAGCCATTGTTATGCCATTAGCTATATATAAGACTGCCCATTTTCCACTCAATTTTTTTTTATTAATAATGGTGTCCAAGACTTATCATTCCCACGTGAAAGCACTGGCTACGAGACCAAACGTTTGGTCTCCTAATAGGCTATGGCTACGGGACCAAACGTTTATTTTTCAGCGCAAATTGATATCTATAGGTCAGTGCAAGTATACCAATAATTTCATTAAAATAATTAATAATAAAAAGTACGCAGTGTCTGTTAATAATCGGAGATATTTGTATATTTGGCATTAAATTTTTATTATTAGAGACCAAACGTTTGGTCCCGTAGCTAGTGCCTTTACACAACAGAAATGAAATAAAAAAAAATAAACGACTTGTTTTGATCAGGAGATAAAAATGTTTTTATTATTTACAAACCAACAACATGACAGGAGGGTGTGAACCAAGGGGACTCTAGCAGGCATCTGTTCAGTATCTCATCACAAATCAATCTAAATTTAAGTGGAGCAACAGTCAAAATAGTAACTGTTGAGTGTGTAGGATGAAATGACATCTGCATCTAACTAAGCAAGTAAAAAAAAAATATTTTGTTGGAGATACAATTGTATTTGATAAAAAAAAAAGCTAAATTAGCATCACTCGTCAAAACTTTCCCTAGATACCAATGTCAGTACAGAACAGTGAGAAATTATTTAGGAGATTTAGATGGGGAAAAAAAAAAGACATGCAATTTGTTTTTCTTGCAAGGTTTTCTTTTCTACACATGAGTGATGCTGAAAAGATGCCAGCTTTTTTTAGATTAAAAAAAAAACAAACAATTTACATTTTGTGTACCCCCATGAGTACAAATATATGTAGGTACTTAGAAAGTAGATAAATCATGCAATCTGGCATTCTTTAAATTAGTTTTTAAGAATAACAATTAAAAAATAATGATTATGATGATAATAAAAATATTGAAGAGTTAAAAGAAAAAAAAATCCACATAATAAAGTGATTAAAGGGTTTGTATTAGTGGTAATAATAATTATAATTGAATTATATATAAGCTTAAGTAATTGCAAAAACCTTGAATAGCATAAAAGGGCAATGTGACACAAATAATAATATTTAATGATAATATCAGCCTTTCAGTTGTATGTCACAGCAGATATACAGACAACAAACTGTCCATAAATGAAACCATCAATCATTTAAAAAGCAATGGAAGCTATATATATATTTTTTTTCCTCTAAGAATATAAATTATCGTCAACTGGACATTCCAAGAAAAAATGGAATTTAGTAATAAGACTTCAAAATCCGATGAATTCCTTTGAAAAATTAATCCATGTTATTACTGTTAAGTGGTACAAATAATGGCACATAGTTACAAAAAAAAAAGAACACCTTTCCTAGAATAAAAAAAAAGGACTTTATTTACTTGCTAACTGTATCGTAACAGTTTCTGTTATTGCCCTGCCGCACTCCATAAAACATGCACAAAAAAAAAAAAGACAAAATAGTGAGATTAGGTGAAAAAAAAAATATTTGTGGGTAATCAATTCTTCAGAACAAGAAAAAAAAAAATGGGAGGGGCATATCTTATTTATAAATATCACAGCTGAGGGATATTTAATAAAAAAAAATGATAAATGATGACTGGCATTTTGAATTAATGAAACAAAGTAACTGACAAAGGCATAAAATAATGAATGAAAAAAAAAATCCTTGACTCTTACTATTAATATATAAATATGTAAATGTATAAATGCATGTATATGTACATAATATGCATGTATAAATCAACATATTAATATACGGCCCAGTTACTTAGAAGTTAACACATACATTTATTTTTACAAGACTTCAACCAACTCCTATCATGCTAACCTTCCAGCTGCAGCGTTTAAAATTTTTAAACTTATGGAAGCAATGTTATGACAAATGAATCATGTCTGTCATGCACGCACATCATAAAATAATAATAATAAAAAAACAAAAGGGTGTGATTTAAAGAGTGTAACCATATTAGCATGTGTCAACACAACAGGGACTCATCTGATAGGAAGGTAAATTGTTTTCACTATTCCACAATCAATCAATGACAAGCTTTATGGTTGAATGTGTGCATATGATTAAAACATGAGTACATTATATTTGTGTCTCATGTATTTTAGTGACAAAACACAGAAAAAAAACAAACAAACAACAATCAATATAATTTTAAAATATCCATCAATGCAAGTAATATGCATCTGAGCTGTTTGGTTAGTAAGAAAAACTTCTTTCAATGAAAATATCCAGTGACACATGTATTTACAATCAAAATCTTTTTAACATTTTCGTTTTGTTCACATACATATGCAGATGCTGAAATCACACAAACTTTAAAGGAATTGTAGGCAGACCTCTATCGGGAATAATTTATTGCAACAAATTCATACTTTTTTTTTCTTAAAATAAAAACATGAATAATGAATACTCCACCATTTTTAAAATGAAATAAAAAAAAAAAGGGAAACTATTTTTTAATGATCTTGAAAAAAAAAAATGAACACTGACATAACTGAATTTTAAAAATAAAAAGCAGCTGAGATGAGACAAATGATTTAAGCAGTGTGTGGGGAAAAAAATCATTTAAAAATTATATACGCCTGTCGATGCAACAGTTTCCTAAGGGGGTTTTTAAGTGCACAGAATCACACATATTGTCTATGCCTGGAAGAAAAGCAAACAAGGAGATTGCAAGAAAAAAAGGTGCAATTAAAAAAATAAGTGTAAGAGGGAGACAAGATGAAAAATCGACAAAACTTTACAAACAAATGTACAACATGTCAGCCACAAAGTGATGTTTCAGTGTACATCGACATGAATCAACAGGCCAAGGCACACAACATTCATGGTGGCTACAGTAATCAGTAAAGCGTAAAATAATGAAGGTATCAATATGGCTACAATTTTTCTTTATAATCAGGTCATTATTAGAATGTTAGGATACAAAGGGTCTTTCTAGGAATTAGAAAAGCCAATGTAAATTTGTCAATTTCTTAATTTAATCGATAATTTAACATAAGCAAAATTTTTTTTTAGTTCGCAGATCATTTAACCTAAAATTTTAAAAATGAAAATGACAATGAAAAATTTATTAGTCTCACTTTAATGAATAAAAAAAAAATGATTTTTAGATATCATTTCAAGATCATTTTTCATACTTTTTGTACTTCCACTTGTGTGTCAAATTACAAAATGCACACTCTTATAAATGAGCAATGTTAAGAAGTAAAGAGGAGCTCAAAGAAGTGATTTTGGCATTTAACAGAAGGTAGCCATATTTGTCAAAGGATAACCACTTTCTCTGTAATTAGTTACAATAGAAATTTAAAACTCGTTCATGAATGAATTAATTCAGAAAGAAAAAAAAATGTTGTTAGTATGCTATTGAGCAAAATTATGTTTTGAATACCATTTATATCATAATGAAGAAAAAAAACCTGAAAACACTATGCAAAATTTTAATGGCATAAAAAGAAATTGCCCATCATTTGAAGTAAAAGTCTGATAGGAGAATAACTATTTATAGTTAGAGTATTTGTAGACTAAACAATAAGTACTGGTACTTCTTTAACATTTAAATTATTATATTAGTCAATAAACACAAGAACAACTGGGCTGTAAATTTCTGAGTAAAGTTTTGAAATAAAAAAAATATATTAAAAAATCTGGTATTTTTATACCCTCTAACGAGTGTTCATCACATAAACCCGTGGTCTTCTTTGCTCTTCAGGAAAGTTGAATGGAAAAAACAAAACAAACTAATAACTATTTTTTTCTTAAGACCATAATACGAATGTTTAAATTAAAATTAAGCAGGCTGAAAAAGAATATCTAAAAATTGAAAGATATTAATAAAAAAAAATAAAAATATATCAATTTAGAATTATAAAATTTTGCATCCTATAGAAATTAGAAAGATGAGCATTTTTGCTAACAAAATTCCTATATGAATCAAAAGTATCTCAGGACAACCCCAAATTCTGGTTTATCATATATTTTTTTTATTAATCAACTGTCTATAAAGTCTTTCTTAAAATAAGAAACAAAATATTTTTTGCAAGAAATGAATCATTTTCATTGTGCTAACATATGTCAAATTAAAAATGATATACAAGATAGATTAAAAATAAATATTTTTAGGGATATTTTAAGTTAATCTCCAATTCTTGTTTATTCATTTTAAGTATGAAAGGTAAAATCAAGGTGTACCACCCATCAGCATCACTGCTTCAGCACTTATAGTTGTGATGTTAGATCATTATAAATTTAAATTAAAACATCTCTCTTATGTTAAATAAGATGCAAGCAAAGTTTTCTAGATAATTTTCACGCTAATGGACAAAATGTAAAGTGAAAAGAATCAATGAGTAAAATTAATTAAGGCCATTAAATTTTTTTTTAAATTTCAGCTACTGATACCTGCGCCACCTAGGAAAATCGTAAAAAAAAAAAAAAACCTTCGCAAAATAAGGGCTCATTTGTATAACCATAAGAATTGTTAAATACACTCAATATTACACTAAGTTATTTCAAAATTAAGTATTACCAAAGTATGATTTTTTTGTTAGTTGCAACTGATAATCGAGGGTAACAATATGTAGAAAGATAAAACATTCAAAAGATCTAACAATCCATATTATGTGCAAAAAGCATCCTCTAATTCATTTAAAATGAGGTTTTCCATATTTTTCTGATAAACCAATGGAGACTACAAGTGATTTATAACCCTCTTATTATTTATATCAAAGCTTCAGTACATAAATTATTTTTTCAAATTAAAAACAAAAAAAAATACCTGCCCATTATACAGACAAAGCTGGGAGTTGCAGAAAAATATTTCAGGGAGAAAAAAAAAAAAAAAATATCACAACCAAAATATATAAACATGGAGAAAGATGTTTGATTATGTACATAAACACATTTGAATGCAGCCATAAAAATATTCATGTACAGCCAGTCACTGCTCCATACTAGGACACATAGGATTCATTCTCAGCTATTTACACATTTCTTTTCACATTAAAATAAAAAAAAAAATACTAACAAAAAAAACAATAATTTGCATACTTCCCTTTTTCTGTAAAAAATTATTACTAAGACAATTTATCTTCTTTAACAAAAAGTTGATCCGTTAAAAAAAAGGAATTTACATTTAACAACTAAAAAAAAAAAAGGTTACCAAAAGTTAATATCGATATAAAACTTAAATTCTTTTGTCAAACAAAAATGTTAAAAGATGTACCAAATCACATGTAGATATAATTTAAGTTATTAGATGTCTAAAATGAAAAGAGGACAAAATTCTGCAAATAAATATATCTTGCAACATAAATCACAATAAAAGGTAACCAGCTTCTGATTTTTAAATTCCTAAAATGTTTTGAATAATATACCTGCAATAATTGGTTAAGTAATGCCCGCATTACTTATCAGCAAATTTCAACAAAACATACAATGTTCTACAAACAAAGAGTTTTCAACAGAATTTTTTTTTTCTGTTAAAATCATCATTACTATAAAGCCCAGAATAAAACTATGATAATATAATTTGATATTAGAAAGGACTCTGTTTCCTAAACCGACAGTAAACAAAGAAAAATATCAAAGATAAGATTCACAAAACAAAGAGGACTAAAAAACTTATTAAACACAAAATGTAATTCAAATTATTCTTCTAATATAAAAAATTCTTTCTTCAATTTGTTCAATCCAAATGGCACAACTGATAAAAAAATGTTAGGGTTAATTAAAAAAAAAAAAAGGTACAAACTCACAAAAATCAAATCAATTTAGATGAGACAAATGAGGTTTACAAAAACAGCTAGATGACATTCACAAATTAATTTAATGAAAATAATTCAAAGGTAGACTAAGAAGTTCATTCTTTTCTTCATATTAGCTCATCACATTTTATGCTCAAAGAAAAATTTATTCATGGTAACCTATAGATATATAGTATCAACATACAATATATAATCTTTATTATAATTAAGCTGAAAAAAAACAACAACAGAAAAATACAGTGACAAACAAAAATCCCATAATTTTTATTGTTTTAAATTTCTATTTCCTAAGATTTTGACTAGTATCTATATTTTTATCACTTGGCAACATTCTCTGACGGACTTATTTTTTTTTAATAGATCACAAAAGCTTTATCCATACGAAGATTAAGAACTAGTGAAATTTAGCAAACATACATTTCAACAGATAATTTTAAAAGTTAATGTACATACACGTATAAAAGTAGAAAAAAAAAAGTATATATTTCGATTAAAAAAAACAGTTAAGTTAAAATACTTTTTTGTTCTATTTCCTTCCGTTAAAAAACACCTGACTAATTATACAGTGTAAAAATGTTTTTAAAGACACAAATGAAGAAAAATAAATATGTAAGGGTTTCCACACATATAAATATGTTTCAAATGATAAACTTTCGTATGATCTTCTTAAGGTAAAAGAAGTTTATTATGAGGAATACCTGTCTAGCCCATGAATATTGCACATAAAAAATTGAAGCTTTAAAAAAAGACCATTAAGTTACAAAATATCACATAGTCTAAAAGATCCCTTCCCCCCATGATCTTAAAAAAAAAAAAAATGGTGGAATCAGCAATAAAATGACATCAAGATAATGTAAAAAATGTAATGATAAAAAATGACAATAAATAATGGCTGCATACTCAAGATAAGATTAATCAATTCTGAATATATTTCAGTTATGTTAGAAATTCTTGCTTTTAATTATAACTTCAAGTTGGATCGTAGTAGTTGAGTTGGTGAACTCTTGATTAGGACCAGCGAAAGTATGACTACCGCAATGTGTACTGTTTTAGTTGAATTTCAAACGAGGCAAACGACTAGAAGTACTCTCTCTGCCAGAAAGATTATCATTCTTCTTGCTTTCAACAATCTTTTAAATTTTGCATTGGGCATATGAACAATGATAAAAATAAATATAAAGCCTGCTTTATGAGTACACCATTGTCCCTCTGTGTGCATCAGTTCAGGTCTAAAAGTTCAAGTGCAAAGAGAAACAATTCACATACATGGAATAAATGACTTGAAATTTTTTTTTCCCCCTTTCAATATTTTTTTTCCAGACACGTCAGCCTCTATGTCAAAACATATAATGCTATATGTCTATACTTCCTTGCCTCACTGGGTACTTGGAGGCTCTCGGGGAAGTGTGGCTATGATCATGATCTCTGTCATGTGAGCGATGGTGGTCACCATGACGATCACTGTCATAGTCATCATCATGGTGTCGGCTGCTGCCCTGCCTGTCATGGTGGTGGTGGTGGTGAGTGCTGTGCTCTCTGTGATGATGCTGACGTTCACCATCAGGAGAACTGACTCTGTCAAGACTTCCTGACCGACTGAAATAATCAAAATAAAAAAAAACAAGTTAAAATAAAAAAAAAAAAACAACAAAAAAAAAACAACAACAAAAACCTTAACTGTTTCTGAAATCAAACTCAATTTTCATAAATACTTCAATATTGAAAGAATGGTTTGAAAAATAATAAACTAACCTGTGTGACATATGACTAGCAGGTGCCGTGTTATGTCTGGAAAGAGGCATGGATGATCCAGGTGGACCTCGGTGTGGTCCATGAGGTGAAGGTGGACTCATATTCGGAGGGTGTGTGGCCCTCCAGTAGGCCTCTAGAAACTCAGCAAGGTGCTCACAGGCATCATCTAATTGGTTTTCATCCAGGATAACATCAAACATTTCCTAGTAAAAAAAAAACGTATTAGAAAAATGTTTTTATAGGTACGTGTATTAACCTTTTTAAAAAAAAAAAAAAGAAATTTTCTTTACTGGAGCGCACTGTGCCAACTTGTCAGCAGCGACTAACTGTACATTCATGTTACGTGACTGAGATTTCCCCCTCGATTTAATCAACCGTTGCAATACCTGAAGAAAAAAAAAGGATGAAAGTGAACGGTTTCTAAAACAATGTTACACCTATTTTGAGACTTATTGTGAATAATAATAAATAAAAAAAATATTTCTTCTACTAACTTTTGGTGAAGAAATTTTTACATAAGCAACTATTGGTGCTAAAGAGGTTTTTGCCAACTGTGATGGATGATTGATGGTATCACAATCCAAAACAACTAACTGCAATGCTCTTGCTAGCTCAAAAATTCTTTCAATCTCAGCCTGTACCTCAGCTGAAAGGAGATAGAAGAGTATCAAGTATTTTAAACTCTAACCTTTACTAATAAGGGCCTATAGCCCTATTGTTGCTTCTTGTTCCTTCAACTCCTGTAGGAAAATAACGAGTCCACAGTATCGCATCAGCTGAGATGAATGATTTGGGCAGTCTACTTTTAATTGAGCTTATGACATCCCTTTGTCTTTAACTTCACCTTGAACATTCCTCAGAGTTTGTTTTGGCTTCCCTACTCTTATCAAGACAACCCTGTGGTGTGGTCAACTGGTGTTCAGAGAATGTGTCCTATCCATTGGCATTGTCTTTTCTCAATTTCTTGGCTTAACCTCTAACCTTTACTAATATAGGCCTTTAACTGTTTTGTTGCAAACACATGCTTTTTAAACATATTTAATTTATGAAATATTATATGATTTTTTTTTTAAACCAAGTTTCATACATGGCACCAAATTATTTTTTTTGATGAATTTAGGGAGAAATTTACAGGACTAAAAATTAATGTTAAAATACATGTGTAATCTTCATTTAACTAAAGAATTATTTTATACCAATTTAAGTTTATTAGTAAGATAAAACAATCATAACACCATTGAGTGCTATTTAAAATACATTAGAACACACTTTTTGATCTGAGCCTAAGATCATACACACAGTGAAGGGTAACAGTAGCACAGCAAAATGTTTAAATTAACAATCTCAGATATATACAAGGTATTAACTTACCCAAGCCTGAAGCTCTAGGGTTAGTTCTTTCCATAATAGCTCGTTTACTTGGGTTGTTTAACAATGACCTTTTGGCCAATGAGATGTCAGCAGTTACTCTGGTTATTATTATTCTACAAAATAGGTAATAATTGTGAAAATGAACAATTGACAAAAGTAGATATGAAAATAGATAAACAATAACACAAAAAATGTTAACCTCATGCAAAATTTTATGCCAATAAATTCGACATAAGACCAATTTATTGTACTGACATATTGGTATTTTGACACTATATACATAAGACGCCTTATCCCACTTTCGGTGTGCCCCTCCCCCAATGTATGCAATTGGTTATCATAAGTCTAAATAATTTTAAAATTATATATTGTAGAGTACTTGAGGAAAAAATAAGACTATTCGAGCTTATTTAATTTTGAAACTCACTAGGTTTAAAAAGATGTGGACGAATCAAAGGGTGTTCAAAGCCGCCATGTTAATTTACAAGTTTTAAAGCTCAAGATGATTAGTCAGAAATTTTGCCCAGGTAAAAAAAGTTTTGATGGCACAATCATTTGGAATTAACTAAGAGAAGTAATCGGATTTTGCAATGGTGTGGTATGAATGATGTACAGACATTTAATCTTTTCATTGCTTTCAGTCTCATTTGCGATGCTTTCAGTGAGGATAAACAATGAGGTGTGGCCATGGTAGTTATGGCCAATATCTAATAAAAAAGAAATTTGGTTTAATTTATGAAAATATTTTACACATGACTGTTTTGTGTCTTATCCGAAGATGGCATTAATATTGTTTCAATTTAACTTTAAACATTCTTCAATACTTTTTGTAAAGAGGTTTTGTGTTAAAAGATAATGGTTTTAACTTGGAATTAAAGAAGTAGAGGATGGAGCTACACAAGTAAAACGTCTTCAAAAACAGACCATTTGACCTAAAAATGTGAAATTTTTGGCATCTAGGTTAACTTATGTTTTAATTTATTTTGCCATAATTTTTAAATCTATTTTGTGAGTAACCCGCATTTAAAACAAAACCATGGGAAAATAAAGATTTATAATTAAACCCTCATTAATTTAAAACATGGCTTTCCCCTCGTTTAATTTCGCAGATTTTAGAAATTTTTTTTAGATTTGAAAGCATTTAGAGAAATAATTATAAATTTCAACTTTGCCTCAGCCCACCTAAAAGTCAACTCTGACCAAGCAGAGGGTTGCAACCCACAATTTGAGATTAATTTTGAATTACACTTTTTTTTAAAAGCTTAGTAATGTAATAATCAACAGTTTTGGGGGGGAGGAGATACAGGCAAGAAGTCTTAAGGCCAATCTCCAGTGAATCACGGCTGTTGCAATCAAATATAAGGAAGGCCCCTTACAACAATCTCTCCATCAACTGGAGCCCCACACAAAGTCATCTTATACCTGATGGGCTATGCAAAACATTAGATAATCTAGTTGTTTGATGAGATTCTCCATTCATCAACATTTTAAGAGTTTTATTTTACTTTCATAAAAAAACCGGCTGTAAGCATGTTACAAAAAAAAAAAAAAACAAACTTAATATACCGTATTTTTCGCCGTATAAGACGCACTTTTTCTTCCCCAAAACTGGGGGGGAAAAGTTGGCGCGTCTTATACAGCAAATACACATTTTACATGCTATCATACACTTTTAAAAGAGGGGTAACTCCCGGAAACTCCAATTGTAAACATGATGAAATCAATAGTCATATCTATTTACCTATCGTTTTATGTATTCGGAAGATTAAAATTAAAGGTGCACTTTAATAAACCGAAATACGTTAGTTAAAATGTTTCTGTGACATTATTAACATTATTAATACAATCTCAATGTGTAGTTTAATTGTAATTAATTATTTTAGTATTTTACTATATTAAAGTATTCACGGTATGGGATCGCCTTCACTATAAATAAAAATCGGCACCAAGTGAATGTGTAATTGAAGCAGGTACGGTGAAGAAAGGGATAGGGACGGGGGAAAAAAAATATTGTTGTTGTTTTTTTCATGCTGCAAATATTTGGTTCAGAATCTTTTTTTTCTAGATTTTCCTCCTTTAAAATTGGGTGCGTCTTATATGCCGGAACGTCTTATACGGCGAAAAATACGGTAACTTGATTTATTAAATCAGGATAAAAGAGACATGGGACATTTTACTGGGTCAGTTAAAAATTAATTCACCACAAGTACATTACTCTCTGAGAAGATATATCAGATCTGATTCGCATTCCGATGGTTGCCATAAATAAATTTTCTGGGGGGGGGGGGGGGGGGGCGGCGGCAACAGAACAGGGAATTTTGTTTAAGAGTGAGGCCAAGGGCAGAATGGCTTAAAAAAAAAAAAAGAGAACAACAGGAATAGTGAGTGTAAGATAATACTTTTAAAGCACAAAAAGAGCTACATATTCTGGATAAATTTGACATTAGTTGTTTATCTTTTGCATAATATTTAAAACGTCTTATTTAAAAAAGAACACAGCAAAGTAGAAAATAAAAATACTAACCGCCCTTCAAATCTGTGTTTAAGGAAGTCAAAAAGTGCCTTCTGCATCATGTCAGTCACCTCATAACCTTTAAGAGATGGCCCAATTAGAACTACAGGGCGCATAGAAGGCACAACTTCATAAGGAGGGGCACTTTCAGACTGTTGAAGAATGATAATAAAAAAAATAAATAAATCATGAATTGTTGCCCAGGTAAGAAAGTTTTGATGACGCAATTATTTGGAATCAACTAAGAGAGGGTAATCAGATTTTCCAATTGTGTGTTATGAATGATGCACATACTCTCTTCATTACTTTAAGTCTCATTCGCAACAACATTCTGTTATCTTAAAAATAACTCATGATAGAAATAAGATAGCAGCAAACAGAGAAAAATGTCTTGCTAGCAGCATCACGGTGTACATTTTACCTTTTTGAAGAAAGGTTTTCTCTTCTCTTTAGCTGGAGGTGTTATACTGGCTTTACTTGACTTGGAATTGCCAAGGCTATCACTGTCTTCACCCACATTGCTATCTACACCATTCTGGGTCTCCTCAATACCTGATTAAAAAAGATAATGACTTAAGTCAAGGATAGTCAATATAGCAGGTTATGACCAAAGGATTGATTGTTAACTAATTTGATGTGGGGATTGCCAAAACTTTATATAGTTAGATGTGTGCATGATTGGCTTAAAATGAGTGTTCCCTACAGCAATGTAAAAAAAAAAAAAAAGTGAAATTAAATATATATATTCTTCATGGAAGTATATTTCACAAGTGATCAAGTGTGCAATTGTTTGATTCTGATTACCTGGTTTCATTTGTGACAATGAAACTTTAAAAATTTTGTTCAAATACTCAAGCATACCTGGAGTAGGTGGAGTTGAGCCCCTTGAGTTTGATGGCTTTGAGGAATTTAACAAATTATCTATATTGGAAGATGAGTTGGTTTTACTGCAAGGAAGAAATAACAAATTTTTTTTATAAAATAGATTCCATTTTGGAACATTCATAAAAATAATCCATGCCTAAGAAGCAAAAAATGAAAACAAAGTGACTAAAGTGCATTTAACAGGAAGCAATTTAAAAAGAAAAAAAAGGGGGTGAGTCTATGGACAAATGGCAGAAATACAAAAATAACTGATTAGAGGAAATTTAAAGTTATTTTGAAAATATACTAGAGGCTGAATAATCACATAACAATTCTGATTTTGTTTATAAACACAATTGCTCAGAACTGATGATTTTTCTTCACCTTGCTAATGGTTTCATTGAGGGATCCCACATAGGGATACTACATTGAATGACAATAAGACTAAAGTGCTCTTTCTACCAGAGCGTGGTTCTTATTACTTTTTTGTATAACTCAAATGTGTAGGTGGGTGTGAAGTTCTGCGGAATCTATATTGAGCCATCTAGAGCTACAAACATTTTCTATTTAAATGCTTCTAATGTAATTTTCTATTGAACTCAAAAATTTATTTCTGAAAATAAATTTACCTTGTGTATAATTTGCCCTGCCTTCCTCCACCACTTGACTGGGTCTTCAGATTCTCTAGTTTAGCAGGACTAGGAATAAATCTGACATCACATCCCTCTTTCACCAAACGTCCAATCCACCAGTCATTATTAAATTTCTGAAGACCAAAAAAAAAAAATTTACTTTAAGGAGTGTTCAATAAATAAAAGTACTGAAGAAAAATATACAAACATAGCAGAAAATCATGGGGCATTATGGATTTTTTTAGGGTTCTTCAATTTGTTGTACCACCACCAGTAGGTTTCCAGATATATCTTAAAAATAATGTTGTGTCTTTCATAAATATTGACAGCAGGCTATTGCATGAAATGACAAATCATTGCTGTATATTTGAGCCCTATTATTTTACGGAGTTGGGCTATACAGGAATTAATCAGTTCTTTACCTAGCAAGTAATTGCATCATTCATGCTGTTTCAAGGGAATGCCCTCCTCAAACCTATTATGCACTGAAAGTTCTTAGTCAGCCCATCAAAGCCCATTGCAGTAATGAATCAATGTACAGTGTAATTTCTATTATTCATAGGGTAGATAATAAAAAGCACTTCAAGTCAATCCCATTACATAAAATCTTCTCTTGAATGATATAATCCAATAAAAAGACCTCGTTTAACAATTATACAGGGTGGTCCATGTAGATACGAGATGCTTTCCCTTGACCCTTTTTTTTAAACACATAATCACTACAGGGACAGTTCTATAGTTACCACCAAGGATGAGGCTGTGATGTCTAAGGAGACACCTGAACTTGTATCCTGCCTCAAAAAGATCAGGCTCTAAAACATCACTGCCTCTGAGTAAACCTAGGGACCAGTTTCAGAGAAGGTCACTAAAGATGACATAATTCAGTCTTCTAGTAAAATACTGGTCGCAAGTTATTTCAACAGCCATGGACGTAATTTATCATAATCGTGAGGGTCGAGCCCTACACCAGAACTACACTATATTTGTCCACAGTTTATTGACAAAAGGGTGATAGAAAGATATTTACTAGTATCAATATAAGCTGCATACAGTTTCTTGTCTTTTTTCTAAGGAAGGGTTCTTTGTTTCTTTAGCCAGCAACAATATTATTCAGGCAGTGTAGGCCAAAAGCTGTATTAAGGTAGTGTGGGCCAAGTGCTATAAGGGCTTGTGTTGTTTTGGCCAGTCGGGTCTGGATGATACCCTTGTGCCAGCCATAGGGGTGTGCTAACTTTTTAAATTCTGTTTCCCAATGTGTTCTCAAATTTGACAGATGGGACCAAGGGCATACAGATGGAATCTTTATGAGCTAATACGTCTAAAAAATTCAATGCAACTTTATCCTGAGTATTGGAGATTAGCTTATCTTACTTCTTTTATATGTAAATAATCTCTGACTCCAAAGGATACAGCACAGCCATGAACAGGTGAGTCATCATCAGCTGATCCATCATATGAGACATTTGTTCTGACAGCAAACGCCACTGGTTTTGTCTTTTAAATAAACAAACAATAAATTAAAAACAAAGTATAAAGGAATCAATTGCAATAGCTCAATTTGAACATTTAAATAAGACATGATACATTTCAAAAAAAGCTTTTTAACATAACTTATAATACTGACACAAACCTTTGCTTTTTCCAGCTGAGCTAATGCCTGTTTCTCTGTCTCCCGTCGTAATGCTTCCTTCTCTTCATCTAGTGAAATATCTGAGGATGGCTGACTGTAATTTGAATCAGCTGAGCCCTAAACATAAAAAATAAAACACTGATAATGAAAGAAAAATTAAATGTATAATATATATGTTCCTAAATTCCCCTTCTTAATTGTGACTGAAAGAAAAACAAATATATTATACAATGGTCCAGGTAAAAATAATAAATTATGTCAAGTCAGTATGGCACTAATACCACATCCCTTAATGGGCACTTTTTATATATTTTCATTTTAAGTTTATTAATTCTTTAACAGAAGACAAATCTACAGTTATCATCAATTTTTTTCACCTCTCTTTAAGCATAATATTACTAAGAAAAAATCTATTATGTTAAGCGCATATGGTAAGGGTGGAGAAAAATATAAATAAATAAGCAGCCAATTTTGAAACACAGTTCTATTACCAGGGAGTCAATATCACTAAGTCCAGATGTGGCTTCCTTTTTTAAGCGACCCATCCTGCCTTGTGGCAAAGTCTCGTGCATTATGACATTGTTATCCATATTTCCCAGCAGTCCATTGGTCTCACCAGCCTTGATTCGCATGTCAGAGTTTTAATCAAAGAGTAACTAAGGCTGCAGTGAAAATTTAGAGCGTAAAACCTCTCCATGTAGAATTCTGTTCAGTACTTCTCATGAATGTCACTGCTCCCCCCCCCTCTCGAGAAACAGTTATATCCAAGGATAAGTGTGTAAATCTCACTACACAATCACAGTGAACAAAGGAGGATGTATCACTTGAAAAGCCTTACCAATGACAAAACAATCTTTGATACAAGATGTCAGCACAGGAAGGAGAAGAACTAAATTCAATTTAAAAGCGATATTACACCAACACCCATGAAGTCATAAGATGTGTCTATCCTAAAAAAAAACAACTTTGGATTTAAAACAAAACAAAAACCGATAAGAGATGTACATCACCCAATCACAAAGTATGATAATTTCAAAGATACAACAAATAATATTTGATTTCTAATATCTTTAGGTCATCCTCTTTTTTAGTACTATTTAAAAAAAAATTCATTATTCTCCGTCATTTCATGAGTCAAATCTGTACTCATTTCCGCCATGGTTGTACATAAACAGAGTTGATGTAAAGGGGCAACAAGACAGAATGAGAATCAGGCAGTGAGAATGAAAGTAAAACCCAGTGCTGATGTCATAAATGTACATTCCAGGCACACCTGTATTCTCTTAAGACACCTGGCAGCAAACCAAATATCTCTGGCAATAAGTTCACACTTACTTAAGAGGGTAAATATTGGGATTGTAGCCCTTTTTTTTGTGTACTGTAAAGAGTTAAGTTAATTGGCTGACAAAAACATAAATAGATAAACAAACAAAACAAACTTCCAGGAACCATTTAATTCAGGCAAGAATCAATAAATTATGTAGGTATGTGCACAATGCACACTGCTGTTGTTTCAATGACAGCACATTTCAGATGCAGTCTACATGTCCTGAATAGTGACAGTGCATTTCAGATGCTGTCTTGATGCATGCATCATCAGCACGTTTCATATGCCGTCCTCATGTCCTGGCTAATGTCAGCACATTTCATATGCTGTCATTATGCAGGAGGTGAAGACAGCAAATGCTGTCTTGATGCACTGCATTTGAAATGTGCTGGTAAATAAACGTTTCTGTGCTGCACAGTCAATTACTAACGCATTTCGATGTTGTGTACAGATAGTAAAAAAAAAAAACCTACGTTTCCGTGCTATAGTGTCGTTGACTAACACACAACAAACACGTCTTTGCACTAATGATAACTACACACTGAAAAAACCCCCCACCTAAAAACAAGAATAACTTTACTGAGATGTCTCTGAACTGAGCCCAAATATACTGCACCAATAAAATATAAGCACACACCCACACATATGTAGTGTGTTCACTATTAAACACTAATGATCACTACACACTTACAGTGTCACACAGACGTGTCAAAATATATAGGGTACTTGTGTCATTTACACAGAGACAGGCCTCTGTACTGTGTTAAACATATCGACCGAATGTCAACTACAGAGACAGGTCGCTGTACTGTGTTAAACATATCGACCGAATGTCAACTACACACACAAAGGTCCCATTAAATCTGTGTTCAGTGTATTGAACAACTGTCGACTACACACACACAAAGGTCCCATTAAATCTGTGTTCAGTGTATTGAACAACTGTCAACTACACACACACAAAGGTCCCATTAAATCTGTGTTCAGTGTATTGAACAACTGTCAACTACACACACACAAAGGACCCATTAAATCTGTGTTCAGTGTATTGAACAACTGTCAACTACACACACACATCAATGCCACCAGCCTCCAGTAAACCCAAACTGCCTGCAACAGTGTTGTAAGAAAAGATCAATACACATGAATTCGCTCACTCAGCAGCCAGTCTCTCCCCCCCTCCTCCCCCAATCACTTTCTTATCATAACTAGTGGCCAGGTTTTAGTAAATATATAAGCCAATAAAAAAAAACCAAACAAACTTAAAACACACATTTTAACATCATGAAGATTATTCAATTTGTCAAAAATTAAACCTATTCATAAAAAATGGCCGAATATCAACTTGAAAAAAAAATCACCATGGTTTAGTTGTTGTTGTTTTAAAAGGAAATGAATGATTTAATTATTACAATAACTAAATATATCACAATAATAATAATCATTTATAATAATTTACATTTGAAAAGAAAAATCTCTACGTTAAACCAGATAACGTGGTGGTGTTGAGATCTGTATAAATAAGACCACTTTCAAACTACTGAGGTGGACGAGTCAAAAAGTACTGCAGCAGGCAAAGTAGAGAGAGAGAAAGAGGAGAGAGAGAGAAAAAAAACAAACTGACAATCAAAAGACGAATGACAATACTGTAAGAGAGTTTCTGTAAGTACACCATGAATTCTACATCAACACAAACAAATGTCTTCCAGTCATTTCATCCAAATGGTCCCCCTGGACCCGATGGCTATCCAGTGACACTCTGTATGAAAATAAAGAGACCAGCGCCCGCTCTAATGCTGTAGTTTACATGCAAGGGCCATTTGCATACTTAGTGTTTCATTAGCCGGCTGTCTCGAACTGGCGTAACTAACCTATATATAAGGAGGTCGGCCTCTTGTTTTTTGTTATTTCCCTCTTTTTCTTTCCTCTCTACTTTTTTTTTTGATGCCCTGTTCTTTCTCTCCCCCCCCCCATAGTAACAGCTCAACGATAGGGTACCTAATCAGGACATCGTACATACACAACTCTCCAAAAGTTGACCAACATGAATGAAGAAAGATTCAAGCCGTATGCTATTCAGTATGCAGTACAGGGAGAAAAGCCTTACACAAATTGTCAAAGAAATATTACAACAAAAAGAAAAGGAAAATCACAACTAAGTTGTTCCACTGTTCTCAACAAATAACAATTGCGACCCATTGCTGATGGCAGCGCCACACGTGGTGTTTCATATTTTGTGTGGCTCACAATCCCCTTACTAAAACTTGATACAATGACTATTGTGGCGGCCCTCAACAGGCTAAGCTTATTTCAATGGTACAATGACTAATTTCCACTAAAACTTGATACAATGACTATTGTGGTGGCTCTTGAAAGTAATTGGTACAAATACAATATAATATAACAAACAGCGGATCTCATGCGTGTTTTCTCCCCCCCCCCCCCAACCACACAGAACATAGATGAGCACATTCCTTTTTAAATCCCTTCACAAGGGTTTCATTGATTTGTACAGAACAGACGCCGCGTACACCACAAGCTCTGAGAATTACGACACCCAAACATTTGGACCAAATCGTCTGCGGAATGCTGTTCAAGGGAAGGGGGGGGGGAAACACACAGCCACACCACGTTACAATGTAGACGATTTACTAATGAGATTGTGGATTACATATTCTAATTATATATATACTAGCTGTACCCTGCAAAACATTTGCATAGTTATATCCCCTTAGGCTTGATCGGCAGGCGAGGTTATTTTTTGGTTTCGGGCAGATCCGATTTTTTTTTCATGATTGTATTTTAAACTGGAATACTGTTATATTAATTCTTACTTTCGATTTAACGCACACTGGAAATGAGTATTATTATATACTAGCTGTACCCTGCAAAACCTTTGCATAGAGTTATATCCCCTTAGGCTTGATCTGTAGGCTAGGTTATTTTTGGTTTCGGGCAGATCCGATTTTTTCATGACTGTATTTTAAACTGGAATACTGTTGTATTAATTCTTTACTTTCGATTTAACGTACACTGGAAATGATTATTATATATATATATGATATTTAATAACACTTCTTTGTTGAGTCTAATTAACTAAACTGTCGCTTAATTAACTGTGAAGAGTTTGGGAGGTACGCAAATAAAGAAACTTACAGTAAAACATTTGGTACAGAACACTTGAGTAAAAATATGATTTCCGTGTA
>JAGDYQ010000118.1:624206-657979 GCA_021962125.1 Bulinus truncatus
TAAAAATGCCTAGCTATTTTTTAATAAAACTAAGTCATGCTTAAATATATTTTTCATGACTAATTTTATGGCATGTGCCTTGGAAAAGAAAATTGAGATGCATAGTACTGTCAGTACAAAGTGTTTTTTTTTTTTTTTTTAGAAAGACAGCATTGCTCAACCAGAAGCGTTTACTCAACAATTCTTGATTCAATAAGGAAAGTTACCAGAAGGATCATGATTGTTATGTTTTAACACATTATTTGACTGAGTTTAATTTACGATTCTTTGTAGTAAATTATTAGTTACTATACAAATATTTTACTTTAACTGGTCAAAACCCACACCAATCAGTGTTATTATTTTAAATATATCATGGCCATAATGCGCTGATGGAATAAACAAATCCCACATGACTATATATTTCTTATTTAGACTTAAAAATTAAGTAGTAGTTGCATTTAAAATGAAAAGCTGTACTTTGAATCTTGTTAACATTTAGACAGTATTTTCATTAATTGCGTCCCTGAAATTCACAGTGAAATTCAACATAGCATCTGATTATTTTTTTAAATACAAATTTATATGCATTAAGTATGATTTGCCAACAGCATAATTTTAAATTATTTTCAACATAACATTTAAAAGATAGCCTTTTCTCCCCTATGAATTAGAATTAATAAAAAAAATATATTAAAAAGATGTGCCTGTCAAACGTGTAATTAAAACATTATAAGTTTTATTACATAGCGAGACAGAATTAATATTTGCAGTTATGAACGATCAATACCAGCAATTTATTAAAACTGGTATGGAGCTGGAACTGCACATGCACAGCAAAATTTATGAAAAATTATACAAAAAACTTCATTGTAGATGAAATTTATTTCAAGTCTGTTTCACTACCCAGATATTGTAAGGTGGTAAAGAAAATGAATTGCAAAAGCTTGCATGATCTGATACAACAAATAAGAATATTGAAACACTTTTTTTTAAGCACTTGCTACGGTTCTGTCCAGACAGAATCCGTATTTTTTATCCCTGGGTACCAGCCATTGATATTGCTCCACACCCTAACCCTATATTTAAATATTTTAAAAAATAATTTTTTAAAATTGCAACTTTGATGATTGTAGGTCAGTGACTTTCATACGCTAATATAATGGTTTTGGCTGGTGCCGTAGCCACTGCGTTTTTTTATTAATTCGGTTGAAGGCATAAAACAAGCAACTAGTAAAAATGAAGTTTCAGAAGCAAAAAAAAATGTTCGCACAATAGCCCAATAATTGAAAGCTTTACAACAGTTTTCAGTAATCTGCAATAACGTTCGACTATTGTCAAGACGAAAGAAGGAAATGGAAAATAAAAACAGTAAATTAAATAAGAACTGACAGATAACTGGTCGAGCGTATCTAGCTTTTTTATTGAAACATGCACACCAGCAATTATCGATAACCTTTAATTTACGGAATCACAAAATTTTTTAAAATCATGTTTTCAAAATTTCTTTGTAAATTTCGTACTAATTTTACTTGTATTTCAAATAAATACGTGTTTAATTTTTCATTTAGCAATTTTTAAGTGTGTAATATCAAGTTTATTTCACAAACATCCTAACATGCCTTCTTACCATGATGGCGAATGTAGCGGAAAAGGAACTTCTACAAACAATTTCTTCCGACCAAAAACTAAAAAAGATAGTAAAACAGGAACGAAACAATATGTAAAGTAAAAAAAAAAACCCCAGTAACAAACAAATAGATAAATTATTATTCTATGTGAATAATTATAGTCTAAAATATTTAAGCCAATCAACGATTTTAGTAACCATCAGTACTAATCAGCCCAGCCATTGGGCAAACTACGGCCCGTAAAGTTCGCCTTTTTAATTTTAAGTTATGACGTTTATATTTAATTCATATTGGCTCATACCAACATTCCATACATGGGCGTATTCATGGGGGGGGGGGGGGGGAGGGGCAAATGCCCCCCCCCTACATTTTGAAAAAATGTCATAAAGTTGTTATTTGCCCCCCCCGGAAAATTTTTGCCCCTCCCCCTGGAAAAATTCCTAGTGACGAACATGATTCCATATATATTGCTTTTGATCCAGCCTGCCGGTATAATTTACGAATCCAACAGTATCGAACCTAGTAATTTGGGGGCCCAGAAGGGGGGGGGCTTGGCTACTTTGGGGCAGGCCCGTAGCCAGGTCAAAGTAAGCAGGGGGGCACCAATACCCAGCAAGGGGGCACTTTTACTTTTTCTTTATTTTTTCCTCTTTTTCTTCTTTTTTAAGTGGATGGGCACTCCACACCTAGTGGGGGGCACAGCCCCCAGTGCCCCCCTTGGCTACGGGGCTGCTTTGAGGGCCCCTGCTTCTTGACATTCGACACCATGACATGAGATTATGAACTTGTTACTTAATGTAAAAAAAATAAATTTTGGGGCCCCCTCAAGCTAGAGCCCGGGGTGACTTTTGAATTTGGATCCCACCCCTCTTCCATCCTAGGTACGCCTCTGGAACCCAATATGGCCAGCTCCTCCGAAGAGTTTGCCCACCCCTGAGATAGCCTAATGTATACATTTTGAGTAGGCATTCTCCACCTTCCAATATGATACTGCTTCCAATACTTCATAGGCGTATTTTTTTCTCTCTAGAAATTGATATATATAAAACAAATTGTATACATCCAGCCAGTGCTTTTTTTTGTGCTGGTACGCACTGGTACGACATACCGGCATCTTTTTCAATGTGGGGAAAAATAATTACTTTTCTTGTAATGTAACGTTTATTATTAATTTATTCTATTATTAATTTGTTAAAATTGAATTATTATAAATTGCGCGCAATAAGAATTAAAATAGGTGCGAACTGGTAGAATTAGGCAATCCATCACAGAGTACCGGCACCTATTTTTTTTTACAAAAAAAGCACTGTATCCAGCCAAGTCTTTTTCAGCAAAGCAACACCGGATTGGTTGTTTACCACGGTAGCCAATTCTCCAGAGTTATTTATGACAAGTCTGAAGCCATTTTCATGAACCGTATTCAACAAAACTTACCTATAAAACCTGTCTATGCACAAAATTTAACATACATTGCATCTAAATATAGAATGTCTAAATTTAATGTTGATCGTGTCTCTGCAATCGAGAACTTTAAAATAGTTTGCTTCATTTTTTTCAAATTTTAAAAAAGTAAGATGCCAGCGGAGACAGAGAGTGTAACAATTACTCTGAACATAGTGAAATATAGCTGGACATTGTGGAAGCCACACAATAACTTAATATGGGATTCTATATTTAATAGACCTTTTTTTTTTTACTAAGGATGTTCAAACATACCTTTAAAGTGTACATTTGCCTAGGGCCTCCAAAAACACAAGAATGCTTTTGCATGTTTCAAGGATAAGAAGTTAAATCCTGACCTAAAATTTAGCTCATAACCACGATTGAAACAGTTTTGTAGAGCCCTTCATATATTCCCACAATCATGGAGGAAGCAATGACCATGAAGCCACCATAAAGGATAGGTAATTGGCATCACAGGGAATCGAACCATTATACTACAACAAACATCAATCAAACTCACTACTTCGCCACCATCTAGTCAGTGGATCATAGAGTACATGGGGCACCTAACTTTCAATTTATTATTCAATCAAATTTATTAAAAATCATTTCAGGTGTAAAATATATGCGTAATTCAACAACCCTTACAGTAATTAAGTCAGTTAATGACAACTAGGGAAAAAAAATCTACTATTACGAATGATTTGATAAAAAGATAATTTTATTAAAAAAAAATATATACATGTGTAAAAGAAGTTAATGAAATTACTAATCATATAAAAATACAAAAAAAGTACTGTACATAAATAATATTGCACATTTGTAGTTATACCCATTTCATTAAAATGCAAACAATAATTAAAATGTAAAGATTTTTTTTTAGAAAGTAAATAAAAACATTTGTAATTGAATTATGTTTCAAACATAACTCATATTGCACACAGTTTTTTTTTAAATAAATAAAAAAAAAGAATTAGTATAAAAAATCCTTTTAAAATTCAATTTTTTGTTAATATCATCTCCACCCAAGCTGCATAAAAAATGCTTCAAGTAAACAAATTATGATAAAAAAAAAATATATATATATAAAAGACATGATGCAGAGAATACACATTTTGATGCATAAATAAACTCATCAAAGAGTTCATCAGGAACGATTGTTAAACTTACTCTAATTTGAGGAGATATCTTCATTCTGAGCAAATTTCTGCAGTTGTAAAGTCTATTTAAAAAAAAAATTGTAAAGATCATCTGAACCCCAAAAAATGTGCACATTAAATAAGGGGTATTGATGGTTCTACTGCTAAGGAAATTTGCAAAATGTTTTCTAATAATTTTTGTCTTTGAGGTCAATTTTTTGTATTTAAAAACACACTAAACCATAATCCTGTTGTTTTTTGTTTAACAAAGCTGCCCGGTATAATACACATACAATTTACATTATGATGTACATTTACACATTTTTTTTTTTTGTAGGGATTAAACATCTTAGCAAAGGGGGTGAATATTGCATTTGATAGGTTGTTTAAAAAAAAAATATATATATACTGCTATGTCTTAATGACTTCTGTTACCTTCTGGTAATAACAAAGCTGTAAAAAAAATAAATTCAAATGAATATTTAGTTTAATTTTATTAAGTTGTGTATTACAAAGGAACATTGACTTGGCATATGATTAATTTATCAATGGTAGATCCCACCAGTAAACTCTTGTTGTAGACCCCAGCAGATGATGAGCCAGATATTAGGTCACCATCATCATAAAACAGTTCTGTTACAGAAACTATGCTGCCATCTTTTGTGTGGAGGTGAAGAACCTAGGAATCAAAGAGTTTGACTGATTATAAATAACCAATCATCTAACTTTGTATGGGCCAAACTAAAGACAGAAACAATGATACATTTTTTTCTTGTATCGAATCATAAAAACACAAACACAAATTTCCCCTGAACTTGAACATGCTTATTTTTTATAGTTAACTGGCCTAGAAGAAAAAAACTTGCAATAAACAAAAAAACAAAAGAATAAAAAATAGTGATATCCAACTATGCCTATAAATAATAGACAAAACAAATTGTTAATATTTAGTAGCTTTTATTACTTAAAAAAAATAAATCAAAGTCTTATTGTTACCTGGGATGCAGCTTTAATTTTATCTGGCCTGTCAAGGTGGTTCAAAAACTGATGAGCAATGGGGTGCGTGCTGACAAACAAATCACCAGTAGAAGGATCAACAAACGCATTGTCAGGATGAGTATATAAAGGGAAAACCTTTAATAGATATTCATAAAATGTGACATAATATGAGTTACACGAAACGATGCATGAAAAAGAGTCTTAAAACTTAAAACACTTAAAACTGCCTATTATGAGTGCTTTATGAGCAAAAATGAGATCATCACTGAATTGATCTATTAAGTTAATATTGAGTGATAACTTTTTTAAAAAAAAAGGTAACACTTATAAAAGATTACTGAAAGATATGCTGTATACCTGATGCAATAATAATGAGTCATCTTTATGTCGTGTGTAAACTCTGACCTCCGAACTCATGCACAATAGTACATACACATACCTGTGAGAATATAAAAATCCTAAATTTTAATTATGATTTGAAAATTTAAATGGGTAGTCGTTACAAGGAAATAACTTATACATGTAACAAGAAATTCACAGACTTTATTTTTTTTAATTGATAAAAGCATTTATAATTTTCTGAAGCTGAATTCCTGTACTTTTCTTTCCTGCTATACATTATACAAAAAATTCCCTTAGCCCTAAAGGGCCATAGGGGCAGATGAAGTGTAGAATTCATCTGTTTCTATAACCTCGGCATATAAAGGGATTGTGTGGTTAGCACAACGCCCAGCTGCCTTTACTTCCCCAACTTAAGTCAGGTACCCATTTAAAGCCAGGTGGACATGTGGGACTTAAACAAACTTTCACCAGGACCTGGAAAATTGGTTTTCACTGAGGATCGCACCCAGGACTCTCAGGTCGAGAGCCGAGTATCTACACCACTCGGCCATCTGTCCCACGCTATGCATTAGCAGATGTGAAATATTTTCTTATTGTATTGTTTTAAACATCAAGAAACACTTTGTCCTTATCCATTAATACTACCATGACTTGGAGATGATGGGCACAATTGATGAAATCTGAGGAATGTGCAATGGCAGAGAAAGAAACTACACCAGAGTCTATGACTTGCTAGCATCATTATTTAAATTACTAAATGAGAAAAAACAACTGAGATTAAAGCAATCCCAAAAATCTGAATTAGCTAAGCAATTTAAATAATTTTCCGTGGCACTAATGCCATCTTAATTTCTACTTATAAAGAAAGCATCAAGTGTGATTTTCGCACCTTTTTTTATGCTAATTTTACGTTGTTATTTTTGTTCCATATAACTGTTACGGAAAGGACATGAGTCTCAAGCCTGCCTAAAAGAGTTCAATGACTTGGGTATGAGATGGTCCAGTTCTTGTATAACAGATAATATTTTATTTACCACTGCACTAATGCCATCTTAATTTCTAATTATAGAGACAGAATCATGTGTGATTTTCACACCTTTTTTTATGCTAATTTTACATTTTTTTCTCCATATAACTGTTACGGAATGGACATGAGTCTCAAGCCTGCCAAACAGAGTTCATTAACTTGGGTATGAGGTGGTCCAGTTCTTGTAGAACAGATAATATTTTATTTACCACTGCTCACTCCTGACATCCAAAATCCAACATAAGTACACGTAATTGGTGCAGAATGAAGGCTTTATTCAATAAAACAAAAATGGAAAATTCTATAATACAAATTAATTATATCATATTAATTTTTGAGTTCAGTAATTATGGACCAAATTTTTTTTATTGAATTGTAATCTATCTTCTCGTAGCATATGTTAAGGTACTGTTTACAATTTATACTACATGTACTGCTTGATTCATTCATATCAAACATCAGCTCAATTCATACAATTTAGCAATAACACAATACCATACTTTTGTTTTTCAAATATTCTAAATTCACCTTAATATTCACTCAAATAATTTGGAGCTCAATTTCAGGAACGGGTTAATTGTATATTTCTATCTGTCCATTATATCCGGTGTCGATGAGTTTCTTAAAAAAAAAATCAACTTACATTCCACATGGGGACATAATTATACCACTTGCACTAGTCAGCCCTGTAAGAATTTCATGAAATCCTGTATTTTCCTTAAAGTAGACCACACTAGACCATGGCATGAGTGCAAACAGCTCCAACATCATGAAGAATCTGACTCTACTTTCATAAAGTATGTTGGATGCATAAAAGGAATCTTCCCCCAAAGCTTGAATATCATACACTCTATGTAGAAGAAAAAAAAAAACAGGGAAAAATTAGGTGATGAAAAAATTGTAAGTTCTAAAACAGGGATAGGCAAACTTTTGGAATCAAGGGTCACAGTGGGTTCTTAAATTTAACAGAACGGCCGGAATAAAAGCAGACAGATGAAATAATATATGAAACATATTGTTCCCTTGCTACTTGAGGGAAGTGGATCATACGCTCGATCAATTAGTAGTATTTGACCCAACTTGTTCTAAAAACATCCATATAATTGATTGATATTGAAAAAAAAAATTTACTAAAAGAATTTGTATGTAGCTAAAAATAAACAACATATAAATTAAGTAAAAAGAAAGGTCAAGTCATGTATTTAAAAAGAGAGAAAGAATAGACTATTCTATTAAGTTCTAATATATATATATATACATGTATATATGAAGAGAAGTCACTTACAATCTGAGTTTGTCACTTGTGTATGATTTAATATGATGTAAAACTAAATTGTGGGGATCAAATTGAAATTTCTCTATCCTATTGACTTCTTTTGGTGGATGGTTTACGACAAAGATGACATGTTCACCTAAAACATAAAAATCGACAAAAAAAAAATAAAAAGGTAAATCTTTGATACCTTTAGACTGTATCTTTTTACAAACATGAAAAATGGGGATACATGCAATAAGGAATATAGGTGAATAAATATTGTACATATTAAGCTGTAATCAATTATTTCTGTAATCATTGATATAGTTATTTTTAATATCAATTTGAATATGAATCAATCAGAAAAAAAATATTTCATTGATGTGACTAAGTGGATGTGGAAAGTTCTTACTCTTTGTCAACAAATTAACTAACGTTATTGGCTTTTTGTACAAAAATAAATTAATTTTGGCATCAAAATGCTGATAATACTTTCATTATACATTTTCATATTTAATACTTTTTGAGTTATTTAAGTTATAAATGTAATAAAACTCAAATATTTTCACAAGCACACAATATGGTTGTAGCATAGGTAGATTTACTTTTCAGCTTACAGGTACCAAACTCGCAACCATACCGCATGTTAGTGATATCAAAGCGATATGCTAGAGTTGTGAGATTACAACTAATGCCATAGTTTCACCATGTTTGTTGTGTCAGGATGATTTATACAAAATATTTTTAGGTAAATTAATGAAATATTATAAAGTGGGAAAAACAACGTTTAAGTGGTACAGAACTAAACAGAATAGCACATAAGCAGGAATGCATTAAAACAATTCTGAAGAAAAAAATTACCTGTAGTAGTGTTAGGCCAAACAGTGATGCCACGGGGTCTAAAACTATCAATTTGAAAATTAGTATCATATGAAATAATCTCTAGCTTCAATGGTGTTGAAGCATTTTCCATGATCTTTATTAAATAGATTGCACCTGTGATTTTATTTCTTTTGTAGTAAGCTTGGAAGTTATCAGAGAATAGATTCATATTCCATCCCTACATAAAAAAAAATAAAATAAAATGCCATTAAAAAGAAATAATAAAAACATAACAAAGTCGTTACATGCATTACATACTTAAAAATAGTGACTTATACAACTTTAAAAATAAAAAAGCATGACAAGCGAAATTAATGTTAAAATATATATATCAGTGAAGTATTTTTTATTGATCTACAGTCAAGTTATATAAAAGTAGAAGTAAATGTTTTTACAGTGGTACCGGCACAACAAACAAAATCCATTCAATCATTGCATTTTTTCTATAATAAATTATGTAATCCATTCAGGGTCACCTTGAAAAATCAAGAAAAGAAAGGGACAGTACTGTCAATGAAGGAAAAAAACAACCACGTAGTAATCCATTCCTAAAAGCAGGGAATGATATTAAGTGTTAAGCAGGTGGGAAGTTAATGGGATAAAGAGGATGCATACACTATGAACCAGTCTCATTTATTATTCTGCTTAAGTTGTCAAGATCAAGGCTGGAATTATTAATTTCCATGTGCGTGAGAGGGCGCAGAATAGCTAAAATAAACTTCCCTATAATATTCTCATTCTTGGGACCCATTTTTTTTCACTTAACACTTCACAATGAAAAAATAAAGTAAAATGGGACCCTGCATTAAGAACCATAAATACATAAATACAAGTGAAAAAATTAAAATGATACATATAAAGTGAAAAGACACAATATAATGACTTGTCCTCATCTGAAACACATCTTGCCAGATTCAACCTTTTAAGTGAAGCTAGATGGTTCAGTGAGTAATTAGGGTGCAGTTGGAGCAAACTCTGTGGTCACAGAGGTGTTTGCTGCAGGGAAGTTTGTTGTATGAAAGGTATTCATTCAGTGAGAAATTAAAGTGCAATTTACGCAGACTGTGTGGTCACAGAGGTGTTTGTTGGAGAGAAATTTTTTTTGTGAGGTGTTCATTAACCAGGGTACCAATGTATATTAATTACTTACTGATGTAATAAAGGTCAACCCATCCTGTGTTACAGAAAAGTCTCCAGCTCCATATTCTGAAAAATTTTTTTTTTAAATATACACTCAATAAAAATAAGCATCATTTTATGAAACTGATGTACTGATATCAATTGAGAACAATGCTCACTTATGATCTAAGCCTAATTTTTTGTTAGAACTATTATAAAGTCGTGGGACGGATGGCCGAGTGGTGTTTATACTCGACTGTCAACCTGAGAGTCCTGGGTTCGATCCTCGGTGAGGCCCATGGAATTTTTCTAGGTGAAATTTGGTGCAAAGTCGTCCCACAAGTCCACCTAGCTTTAAATGGGTACCTGACTTAAGTTGGGGAAGTAAAGGCGGCTGGGCATTGTGCTAATCACACGATCCCTTCATATGCCGAGGTTATGGAAACAGATGAATTCTACACTTCATCTGCCCATTTCGGCCCGTTAGGGCCAAGAAGGGAAACTTTACTTTTTTTTTTTATTATAAAGTCAGAAAAAGACTAAATTTCACAAGATCATTGAAGTAAAAATTTACATCTACTACGCTAAGAAATCAAACATATCAAGTTGTATGATGCTAATAAAACTATTGATAAAGACAGTGATAAGTAATTGTACAAACCTATTCCATTAATTTGATTGCAAGCTCCAGGGTAATGCTGGTAAAAGTGAAGGTGATATCCCAGGGAGTAGCTGTAGAGTTTAAAAAATAACCACATTCATGAAAATGATTAGTGTAAATTACTCAAGTGATACAGAAATCCTAGATTAGACTTGATCCGATTTTCTAATCAACAACATTACTGTAATTTCTGAACTCAGTGAGCAGTGGCGCAACCGGGGGGTGGGGTGGGGGGGGGGGTTTGTCACAGACCACATCATCATACATATTTTACTATATAAACTGTCGTTTTTTTCTATGTGAGCCTCCCCCAGCATTTTTTTTCTATATGTGAGCCCCCCCCCCCCCCCAGCATTTTTTGCTGGTTGCGCCACTGTCAGTGAGACTAATAATGTTATTGCTGTATGTAGCAGGATCTTCATTTAGCAAGCATATCCTTTTAAACTTCATCTTTAAGAACACTGAAAAAAAAAATTAATTTAGTTTTCATAGGAACAGACAGACAATTTTATTACCAACCTATCATTCAGTTTTTAAAATGGTAGTTATTTAAATGGACAAAGTTGTTTCAGGCTTATTATTTTTAATTACACAAACACCATATTTTGGAAGTGTTTCTTAAATAGAACTGCTATTGTATATCAATATTTAGGTGCTGCACTTTTTGAGGTAGTAGCTTCACAATTGATCAAAGATTGTGGAATACAATCCCCACCAAATCAAATGTTAACATTTACAGTTAATGGAAGACAGTTTCAAATATAATAGTACTGATTTTTAAAAAAATGTATAAAATCTAAAATTATGTAGATTAATAGTTTTTTAAATATATTTCTGATAACTGAGTTACATATCACATTTTATTTTACAAGCAGGGAATTGATCTGGATACTGCTTTAAACTTGATGGACTGAGGTACTGTCATACAAATGTAAGAAAAGTCCTTGCACTCACTGGTAAGGAATTCCCTATGTGTTAAAAAAAGAAACTAAAGCCATACATCTTAGGCTAAGCAAGGGTTCAATGTACTTAAGGTTCCATGTTTGATCTCTGGTGATAACCAAAGGAATTATTCAGGTCATGGTTGAAGTTCCATCCATGTCTCCCATGGTGCCGCCATGGCCATCGCACTATCGACTATGGTGGGGGTGAAAGAAAAGCACTGCAAAAAAACTGTCCCATTAGTGGTTTATAGGATCAAAGAGATTTTATCTCATTCTATCATGATATTGGTAAATTCAAGTTCTAAATAAAATATATATTATTTTTTAGTTTCTGATACTATTATTTAAATTTATTATTAGAGTGAATTACAGACTGTAAAAAGTAAAGTTCCATGAGCCCTTCCTGGCCTCTGGGCAGATGTAGTGTATAATTCATCTGTTTCTGTAACCACAGCGGTGGGACGGATGGTTGAGTGGTGTAGATACTCAACTGTTGACCTGAGAGTACTGTGTTCGATCCTCTGTGAGAACCATAAAAATTTTTTCCAGGTGATAGTAAAAGCAGCTGGGCATTGTGCTAACCACACAATCCCTTCATATGCAGAGTTTATAGAAACATGAATTCTACACTTCATCAGTCCAGATGGCCTGACAGGGCTAGGGGAACTTTTTTTTTTTACTGTAACCACAGCATATAAAAGCACAATGCCTGGGTGCCTTTAATTCCCCAACTAATCACCTAATGTTAGGTAATCAATTAAAGCTGCGTAGACTTTCAAACAGACTTCACCTCGATAATTTCCTCTGGTTCTTACAGAAAGTCAGATCTGGTCAACAGTTAACCACTATATACCACTTGACCCCCCCTACCCCTCATTACAGACTGAATCTCACAAATACATTTGAAAAAGGGCAGATGGAGCATGAAGTAAGACTGAATCATTATTTTGATAGATGCATGATCCTGAAGTCATAATATTGCCAATTTTTTTAAAGTAATCATCTAAATAGCATGAAACATGATGATTTATAAATATTACTAATAGACTAAATATTCAAATATTGTAATAAAGTCTTTATTTATAGTTATACTTTATAAGCTGAAGGCATTAGCCTGATTAGCATCTTTAATTAGTTTTATTACTGAAGACCAAGTCAATTACTTGAGTTGCTATTTACTTGAATGATTATAATTATAAATTAGATTACCGATAATATTGAAAATTTAAATAAAATGGTACCAATAATTTATTGAAAAAAACATAATATGTTACATATTACGACTTAATAAGAGTAAATTTAAATAGTTGAATTTAATGATAGGCACTTGTTACATGACCAAACGTTTGTTCTTCGTATTTTTTTTACTTCGTGTACCAGCCGTAGATAATATTGCTCCACACCCTAACCCTAACCCTGAAAAAAAAATTCTGAAAAAAAAAATAAAATTTATATATGTCATGTTCACGTTTGGTCTTCTAACAAGTGCAGTAGGAAATAGGAAGGCACTTGTTACATGACCAAACGTTTGTTTGGTCTTCTAACAAGTGCGTTAATGATAACAGATTATTACATTATTCTAATGATATGCTGCAGTGCAAATAAAATGATGCTGACAATAGCAATTTTACGATACATTATTAAGGTAATAATTCTTTATTAGAACTTTCGCTTATGGTTTAATGCAAACATAAACTTAAAAGGTTATGCATCTTTGAAAAAAATATTGATAGAATTTTTGTTTGGCTTTTTCTTATTTCTGAACGCATTTATGTCAGTGATATTTTTTTTATACATTCTGTTTTCCGGCTCGGGAGAGTCTGATTGGCTATTCACACGTTTAAGGACTTTTTTTTAATTTCTAAGCTTACTATCCGCACAAAGCTTTTAACTGGGATCTATTTGAATGGTAAAAATTTCACCATTTTCGAGTGGTCAAAGCATATCATTGTTTCTAGGATGTGACAAGCAAATGGACTATAGTTTATAGTAGATTACTACAATATGCTGATTGATTTTGTAAACAAAATTGCGGCCTTGATAAAAAAAAAAGTAAGAAAGAGTTGTGCGGCCCTTTAAATCAATCACATCTGTGCATAAAAAAAATAAACCCCGCTAAAATCTCACACAGCGCAATGTACAGTTTGAAAACATCCCACCCTTAGCAAACAAAATCAAACACACATTTAGTGAGGATGGTGGTGGTGCAATATATCTCTATGACTCTATACAGTGGCGTAACTATAGCATTAGTGGCATCCAGGACGGGGTTAGATCTCTGCCTTTGTCGAAGGCAATGCTTAGATAACACCTCTCCATTCAGGTACTTGTGAAGAATTCGTGAAAATTGGTGGCTAACTATGTGCCATCGAGTATGGATCGCCCCCCCCCCCCCCTTCTGAACTCCCTCAGTGAAAACTAATGGGCTGAGACTTAGTATCTTAGAGTCCGTAATATCAAACTCGCTGTGTCCCTCAACATCTGGGAACTGCCATAATGGCCAGCAAACTACCCGACTGATCCACCCTGTGATCCGCTAGCACATGATCCACTGTTTCCTCAACTTCTCTGCAGTGTTGGCAAAGGAAATCGACATTGAGCCTCAACATCCCAAAGTACGCACCCAAAAGGACAATGCCCACGTACGAAACTGAGCGATTTGTGCCTGCTCGATCATCCTGAGCCCCCACCATGGGTCAGTTTTGGACAGCGGCTCCACCTGACATTTCTGCCTGTCACGCCATAGTCCCAACTCGAGAACCAACGAGTTCGCCCAATGACCCTGATCACACGCTTCCTCAAGCTCTTCTGCACCCACTGGTTCCTATTAACACCATTGTCTATATCACCAAGGTGCTATGCGTTAACTGGAATTGTTTTAGAGCAGGTTAAAAAAAAATTGCCACAGACCACTTTCTGCTTTAGCTTGGTTAACTCTGGATCATGTCTTTACTTTGCTCATTGAAGAAGCACTTCAATATTCAAATCTATGCAGTTGAAATCATAAAAAATTTACTGGCTTTAGTAGCACAGAAACTTAACAAGATCCCTTGTGTTTAAAAACCATAAACCTTGTTCAACTCTTTGTCTTATTCTAACAACAAGGCTCAGAATAGTCAGTAGGAAAGTGAATTAACCGCTCCTTGATTTCTTCATGTCTAAAGCGGTTTATAATAAGCTTATATTGTAGGATAAACAATTATGCCTACTTCAGCCATTGTTATGCCATTAGCTATATATAAGACTGCCCATTTTCCACTCAATTTTTTTTTTTTTTAGTAATAATGGTGTCCAAGACTTATCATTCCCACAAGGCACTGAATACGGGACCAAACGTTTGGTCTACTAATAGGCTATGGCTACGGGACCAAACGTTTATTTTTCACGCAAATTGATATCTATAGGTCAGTGCAAGTATACCAATAATTTCATTAAAATAATTAATAATAAAAAGTACGCAGTGTCTGTTAATAATCGGAGATATTTTTATATTTGGCATTAATTTTTATTATTAGAGACCAAACGTTTGCTCCCGTAGCTAGTGCCTTCACACAACAGAAATAAAAAAAAAATAAACGACTTGTTTTGATCAGGAGATAAAAATGTTTTTATTATTTACAAACCAACAACATGACAGGAGGGTGTGAACCAAGGGGACTCTAGCAGGCATCTGTTCAGTATCTCATCACAAATCAATCTAAATTTAAGTGGAGCAACAGTCAAAATAGTAACTGTTAAGTGTGTAGGATGAAATGACATCTGCATCTAACTAAGCAAGTAAAAAAAAAAATTTGTTGGAGATACAATTGTATTTGATAAAAAAAAAAAAAGAAAGCTAAATTAGCATCACTCGTCAAAACTTTCCCTAGATACCAATGCCAGTACAGGACAGTGAAAAATTATTTAGGAGATTTAGATGGAAAAAAAAAAAGACATGCATTTTGTTTTTCTTGCAAGGTTTTCTTTTCTACACATGAGTGATGCTGAAAAGATGCCAGCTTTTTTTAGTTTAAAAAAAAAACAATTTACATTTTGTGTACCCCCATGAGTACAAATATATGTAGGTACTTAGAAAGTAGATAAATCATGCAATCTGGCATTCTTTAAATTAGTTTTTAAGAATAACAATCAAAAAATAATGATTATGATGATAATAAAAATATTGAAGAGTTAAAAGAAAAAAAAAATCCACATAATAGAGTGATTAAAGGGTTTGTATTAGTGGTAATAATAATTAAAATTGAATTATATATAAGCTTAAGTAATTGCAAAAACCTTGAATAGCATAAAAGGGCAATGTGATACAAATAATAATATTTAATGATAATATCAGCCTTTCAGTTGTATGTCACAGCAGATATACAGACAACAAACTGTCCATAAATGAAACCATCAATCATTTAAAAAGCAATGGAAGCTATATATATATTTTTTCCTCTAAGAATATAAATTATCGTCAACCGGACATTCCAAGAAAAAATGGAATTTAGTAATAAGACTTCAAAATCCGATGAATTCCTTTGAAAAATTAATCCATGTTATTACTGTTAAGTGGTACAAATAATGGCACATAGTTACAAAAAAAAAAGAACACCTTTCCTAGAATATAAAAAAAAGGACTTTATTTACTTGCTAACTGTATCGTAACAGTTTCCACAAGAGCTATCTCTGTTATTGCCCTGCCGCACTCCATAAAACATGCACAAAAAAAAAAAGACAAAATAGTGAGATTAGGTGAAAAAAAAAAATATATTTGTGGGTAATCAATTCTTCAGAACAAGAAAAAAAATGGGAGGGGCATATCTTATTTATAAATATCACAGCTGAGGGATATTTAATAAAAAAAAATGATAAATGATGACTGGCATTTTGAATTAATGAAACAAAGTAACTGACAAAGGCATAAAATAATGCATGAAAAAAAAAATCCTTGACTCTTACTATTAATATATAAATATGTAAATTTATAAATGCATGTATATGTACATAATATGCATGTATAAATCAACATATTAATATATAGCCCAGTTACTTAGAAGTTAACACATGCATTTATTTTTACAAGACTTCAACCAGCTCCTATCATGCCAACTTCCAGCTGCAGCGTTTAAAATTTTTAAACTTATGGAAGCAATGTTATGACAAATGAATCATGTCTGTCATGCACGCACATCATAAAATAATAATAATAAAACAAAAGGGTGTGATTTAAAGAGTGTAACCATATTATCATGTGTCAACACAACGGGGACTCATCTGATAGGAAGGTAAATTGTTTTCACTATTCCACAATCAATCAATGACAAGCTTTATGGTTGAATGTGTGCATATGATTAAAACATGAGTACATTATATTTGTGTCTCATGTATTTTTAGTGACAAAACACAGAAAAAAAAACAACAATCAATATATTTTAAAATATCCATCAATGCAAATAATATGCATCTGAGCTGTTTGGTTAGTAAGAAAAACTTCTTTCAATGAAAATATCCAGTGTCACATGTATTTACAATCAAAATCTTTTTAACATTTTCGTTTTGTTCACATACCTGTGCAGATGCTGAAATCACACAAACTTTAAAGGAATTGTAGGCAGACCTCTATCAGGAATAATTTATTGCAACAAATTCATACTTTTTTTCTTAAAATAAAACATGAATAATGAATCCTCCACCATTTTTAAAATGAAATAAAAAAAAAAAGGGAAACTGTCTTAATTTTTACTGATCTTAAAAAAAAATGATCACTAACATAACTGAATTTTAAAAATAAAAAGCAGCTGAGATGAGACAAATGATTTAAGCAGTGTGTGGGGAAAAAAAATCATTTAAAAATTATATAAGCCTGTCGCCTTACAGGTTTAAGAAATAACTTTAACATTTTCAATGCAACAGTTTCCTAAGGGGTTTTTTAAGTGCACAGAATCACACATATTGTCTATGCATGGAAGAAAAGCAAACAAGGAGATTGCAAGAAAAAAGGTGCAATTAAAAAAATTAAGTGTAAGAGGGAGACAAGATGAAAAACCGACAAAACTTTACAAACAGATGAACAACATGTCAGCCACAAAGAGATGTTTCAGTGTACATCGACATGAATCAACAGGCCAAGGCACACAACATTCATGGTGGCTACAGTAATCAGTAAAGCGTAAAATAATGAAAGTATCAATATGGCTACAATTTTTCTTTATAATCAGGTCATTATTAGAATGTTAGGGTCTTTCTAGGAATTAGAGAAGCCAATGTGAATTTGTCAATTTCTTAGTTTAATCGATAATTTAACAGGAGTAAAAATTTTTTTTTAGTTCCCAGTTTAAGCTAAGATCATTTAACCTAAAATTTAAAAAATGAAAATGACAAATTTATTAGTCTCACTTAAATGAATAAAAAAAAATGATTTTTAGATATCATTTAAAGATCAATTTTCATACTTTTTGTACTTCCACTTGTGTGTCAAATTACAAAATGCACACTCTCATAAATGAGCAATGTTAAGAAGTAAAGAGGAGCTCAAAGAAGTGATTTTGGCATTTAACAGAAGGTAGCCATATTTGTCAAAGGATAACCACTTTCTCTGTAATTAGTTACAATAGAAATTTAAAACTCATTCATGAATGAATTAATTCAGAAAGAAAAAAAATGTTAGTATGCTATTGAGCAAAATTATGTTTTGAATACCATTTATATCATAATGAAGAAAAAAAACCTGAAAACACTATGCAAAATTTGAATGGCATAATAAAAAGAAATTGCCCATGATTTGAAGTAAAAGTCTGATAGGAGAATAACTATTTATAGTTATAGTATTGTAGACTAAACAATAAGTACTGGTACTTCTTTAACATTTAAATTATTATATTAGTCAATAAACACAAGAACAACTGGGCTGTAAATTTCTGAGTAAAGTTTTGAAATTATAAAAATATATTAAAAAATCTGATATTTTTAAACCCTCTAACGAGTGTTCATCACATAAACCTGTGGTCTTCTTTGCTCTTCAGGAAAGTTGAATGGAAAAAACAAAACAAACTAACAACTATATTTTTTTCTTAAGACCATAATACGAATGTTTAAATTAAAATTAAGCAGGCTGAAAAAGAATATCTAAAAATTGAAAGATATTAATTTAAAAAAAAAATAATATATCAATTTAGAATTATAAAATTTTGCATCCTATGGAAATTAGAAAGATGAGCATTTTTGCTAACAAAATTCCTATATGAATCAAAAGTATCTCAGGACAACCCCTAATTCTGGTTTATCATATATTTTTTTTATTAATCAACTGTCTATAAAGTCATTCTTAAAATAAGAAACAAAATATTTTTTGCAAGAAATGAATCATTTTCATTGTGCTAACATATGTCAAATTAAAAATGATATACAAGATAGATTAAAAATAAATATTTTTAGGGATATTTTTTAAGTTAATCTCCAATTCTTGTTTATTCATTTTAAGTATGAAAGGTAAAATCAAGGTGCACCAACCATCAGCATCACTGCTTCAGCACTTATAGTTGTGATGTTAAATCATTATAAATTTAAATTAAAACATCTCTCTTATGTTAAATAAGATGCAAGCAAAGTTTTCTAGATAATTTTCACGATAATGGACAAAATGTAAAGTGAAAAGAATCAATTAGTAAAATTAATTGAGGCCATTAAATTTTTTTTTTTAATTTCAGCTACTGATACCTGCGCCACCTAGGAAAATCGTAAAAAAAAAAAAAAAACTTTCGCAAAATAAGAGCTCATTGTATAACCATTAGCATTAAACAAGAATTGTTAACTACACTAAATATTACACTAAGTTATTTCAAAATTAAGTATTACCAAAGTATGATTTTTTTGTTAGTTGCAACTGATAATCGAGGGTAACAATATGTAGAAAGATAAAGGGTAACAATATGTAGAAAGATAAACCATTCAAAAGATCTAACAATCCATATTATGTGCAAAAAGCATCCTCTAATTCATTTCAAATGAGGTTTTCCATATTTTTCTAATAAACCAATGGAGACTACAAGTGATTTATAACCCTCTTATTATTTATATCAAAGCTTCAGTACATAAATTATTTTTTCAAATTAAAAAAAAAAAAAATCTGCCCATTATACAGACAAAGCTGGGAGTTGCAGAAAAATATTTCAGGGAGGAAAAAAAAATATATCACAACCAAAATATAGAAACATGGAGAAAGATGTTTGATTATGTACATAAACACATTCGAATGCAGCCATAAAAATATTCATGTACAGCCAGTCACTGCTCCATACTAGGACACATAGGATTCATTATCAGCTATTTACACATTTCTTTTCACATTAAAATAAAAATAATACTAACAAAAAAAAAACAAAAAAACAATCATTTGCATACTTACCTTTTTCTGTAAAAATTATTACTAAGACAATTTATCTTCTTTAACAAAAGTTGATCCGTTTAAAAAAAAAGGGTACATTTAACAACTAAAAAAAAAAGGTTACCAAAAGTTAATAGAGATAAAAACTTAAAATTCTTTTGTCAAACAAAAATGTTAAAAGATGTACCAAATCACATGTGGATATTATTTAAGTTATTAGATGTCTAAAATGAAAAGAGGACGAAATTCTGGAAATAAATATATCTTGCAACATAAATCACAATAAAAGGTAACCAGCTTCTGATTTTTCAATTCCTAAAATGTTTTGAATAATATACCTGCAATAATTAGTTAAGTAATGCCCGCATTACTTATCAGCAAATTTCAACAAAACATACAATGTTCTACAAACAAAGAGTTTTCAACAGAATTTTTTTTTTTCTGTTAAAATCATCATTACTATAAAGCCCAGAATAAAACTATGATAATATAATTTGATATTAGAAAGGACTCTGTTTCCTAAACCGACAGTAAACAAATAAAAATATCAAAGATAAGATTCACAAAACAAAGAGGACTAAAAAACTTATTAAACACAAAATGTAATCTAAATTATTCTTCTAATATAAAAAATTCTTCAATTTGTTAAATCCAAATGGCACAACTGATAAAAAAAAGTTTGGGTTAATTAAAAAAAAAAGGTACAAACTCACAAAACCCAAATCAATTTAAATGAGACAAATGAGGTTTACAAAAACAGCTAGATGACATTCACAAATTAATTTAATGAAAATAATTCAAAGGTAGACTAAGAAGTTCATTCTTATCTTCATATTTGCTTATCACATTTTATGCTCAAAGAAAAATTTATTCATGGTAACCTATAGATATATAGTATCAACATACAATAAAGAGATTTTATATAATCTTTATTATAATTAAGCTGAAAAAAACAACAGAAAAATACAGTGACAAACAAAAATCCCATAATTTTTATTGTGTTAAATTTCTATTTCCTAAGATTTTGACTCGTATCTATATTTTTATCACTTGGCTACATTCTCTGATGGACTGATTTTTTTAATAGATCACAAAAGCTTTATCCATACGAAGATTAAGAACTAGTGAAATTTAGCAAACATACATTTCAACAGATAATTTTAAAAATTAATGTACATACACGTATAAAAGTAGAAAAAAAAAAATGAATATATTTCGATTAAAAAAACAGTTAAGTTACAATACTTGAACTTTTTTGTTCTATTTCCTTCCGTTAAAAAACACCTGACTAATTATACAGTGTAAAAATGTTTTTAAAGACACAAATGAAGAGAAAAAAAAAAACATGTATTTATTATACATAACTGAAATTCTTGGTGATTTTAATTAGACATTACAAATGTCATAATAAATTAATAATAATGGTTAAACCTTATAATCAGAATTTATAAGGTTTAGAATATTACTCAATAAATATTATTGTTGAACAAAATAAAATAAATAAATATGTAAGGGTTTCCACACATATAAATATGTTTCAAATGATAAAACTTTCGTATGATCTTCTTAAGGTAAAAGAAGTTTATTATGAGGAATACCTGTCCAGCCCATGAATATTGCACATAAAAAATTGAAGCTTTAAAAAAAGACCATTAAGTTACAAAATATCACATAGTCTAAAAGATCCCTTTCCCCCATGATCTTAAAAAAAAAAAAATGGTGGAATCAGCAATAAAATGACATCAAGATAATGTAAAAAATGTAATGATAAAAAAAATGACAATAAATAATGGATGCATACTCAAGATAAGATTAATCAATTCTGAATATATTTCAGTTATGTTAGAAATTCTTGCTTTTAATTATAACTTCAAGTTGGATCGTAGTAGTTGAGTTGGTGAACTCTTGATTAGGACCAGCGAAAGTATGACTACCGCAATGTGTACTGTTTTAGTTGAATTTCAAATGAGGCAAACGACTAGAAGTACTCTCTCTGCCAGAAAGATTATCATTCTTCTTGCTTTCAACAATCTTTTAAATTTTGCATTGGGCATATGAACAATGATAAAAATAAATATAAAGCCTGTTTTATGAGTACACCATTGTCCCTCTGTGTGCATCAGTTCAGGTCTAAAAGTTCAAGTGCAAAGAGAAACAATTCACATACATGGAATAAATGACTTGAAATATTTTTTTTTCCCTTTTATTATTTTTTTCCCCAGACACGTCAGCCTCTATGTCAAAACATATAATGCTATATGTCTATACTTCCTTGCCTCACTGGGTACTTAGAGGCTCTCGGGGAAGTCTGGCTATGATCATGAACTCTGTCATGTGAGCGATGGTGGTCACCATGACGATCACTGTCATAGTCATCATCATGGTGTCGGCTGCTGCCCTGCCTGTCATGGTGGTGGTGGTGGTGGTGAGTGCTGTGCTCTCTGTGATGATGCTGACGATCACCATCAGGAGAACTGACTCTGTCAAGACTTCCTGACCGACTGAAATAATCAAAATAAAAAAAAACTAGTTAAAATAAAAAAAAAAACAAAACAAAAAACAACAAAAAACCTCAACTGTTTCTGAAATCAAACTCATCTTTCATAAATACTTCAATAATATTGAAAGAATGGTTTGAAAAATAATAAACTAACCTGTGTGACATATGACTAGCAGGTGCCGTGTTATGCCTGGAAAGAGGCATGGATGATCCAGGTGGACCTCGGTGTGGTCCATGAGGTGAAGGTGGACTCATATTCGGAGGGTGTGTGGCCCTCCAGTAGGCCTCTAGAAATTCAGCAAGGTGCTCACAGGCATCATCTAATTGGTTTTCATCCAGGATAACATCAAACATTTCCTAGGGAAAAAAAAAACGTATTAGAAAAATGTTTTTCTAGGTACATGTATTAAAAAAAAAAAAAGAAATTTTCTTTACTGGAGCGCACTGTGCCAACTTGTCAGCAGCGACTAACTGTACATTCATGTTACGTGACTGAGATTTCCCCCTCGATTTAATCAACCGTTGCAATACCTGAAGAAAAAAAAAAGGATGGAAGTGAACGGTTTCAAAAACAATGTTACACCTATTTTGAGTGAATAATAATAAATAAAAAAAATATTTCTTCTACTAACTTTTGGTGAAGAAATTTTTACATAAGCAACTATTGGTGCTAAAGAGGTTTTTGCCAACTGTGATGGATGATTGATGGTATCACAATCCAAAACAACTAACTGCAATGCTCTTGCTAGCTCAAAAATTCTTTCAATCTCAGCCTGTACCTCAGCTGAAAGGAGATAGAAGAGTATCAAGTATTTTAAACTCTAACCTTTACTAATAAGGGCCTATAGCCCTATTGTTGCTTCTTGTTCCTTCAACTCCTGTAGGAGCATAACGAGTCAACAGTATCGCATCAGCTGAGATGAATGATTTGAGCAGTCTACTTTAATTGAGCTTATGACATCCCTTTGTCTTTAACTTCACCTTGAACATTCCTCAGTGTTTGTTTTGGCTTCCCTACTCTTATCAAGACAACCCTGTGGTGGTCAACTGGTTTTGGCTTCCCTACTCTTATCAAGACAACCCTGTGGTGGTCAACTGGTTTTCAGAGAATGTGTCCTATCCATTGGCATTGTCTTTTCTCAATTTCTTGGCTTAACCTCTAACCTTTACTAATATAGGCCTTTAACTGTTTTGTTGCAAACACATGCTTTTTAAACAGATTTAATTTATGAAATATTATTATGATTTTTTTTTTTAAACCAAGTTTCATACATGGCACCAATTATTTTTTTGATGAATTGAGGGAGAAATTTACACGACTAAAAATTAATGTTAAAATACATGTGTAATCTTCACTTAACTAAAGAATTATTTTATATCAATTTAAGTTTATTAGTAAGTTAAAACAATCAAAACACCATTGGGAGCTATTTAAAATACATTAGAACACACTTTTTGATCTGAGCGTAAGATCATAAACACAGTGAAGGGCAACAGAAGCACAGCAAAATGTTTAAATTAACAATCTCAGATATATACAAGGTATTAACTTACCCAAGCCTGAAGCTCTAGGGTTAGTTCTTTCCATAATAGCTCGTTTACTTGGGTTGTTTAACAATGACCTTTTGGCCAATGAGATGTCAGCAGTTACTCTGGTTATTATTATTCTACAAAATAGGTAATAATTGTGAAAATGAACAATAGACAAAAGTAGATATGAAAATAGATAAACAATAACACAAAAAATATTAACCTCATGCAAAATTTTATGCCAACAAATTCGACCAATTTATTGTACTGCCATATTGGTATTTTGACACTATATACATAAGACGCCGTATCCCGCTTTCTGTGCCCCCCCCCCCCAATGTATGCAATTGGTTATCATAAGTCTGAATAATTTTAAAATTATATATTGTAGAGTACTTAAGGAAAAAAATAAGACTATTCAAGCTTATTTAATTTTGAAACTCACTAGGTTTAAAAAGATGTGGACGAATCAAAGGGTGTTCAAAGCCGCCATGTTAATTTACAAGTTTTAAAGCTCAAGATGATTAGTCAGAAATTTTGCCCAGGTAAAAAAAAGTTTTGATGGCGCAATCATTTGGAATTAACTAAGAGAAGTAATCGGATTTTGCAATGGTGTGGTATGAATGATGTACAGACATTTAATCTTTTCATTGCTTCCAGTCTCATTTGCGTTGCTTTCAGTGAGGATAAACAATTAGGTTTGGCCATGGTAGTTATGGCCAATATCTAATAAAAAAGAAATTTGGTTTAATTTATGAAAATAATTCACACATGACTGTTTTGTGTCTTATCCGAAGATGGCATTAATATTGTTTCAATTTAACTTTAAACATTCTTCAATACTTTTTTGTTAGAGGTTTTGTGTTAAAAGATAATGGTTTTAACTTGGAATTAAAGAAGTAGAGGATGGAGCTACACAAGTAAAACTTCTTCAAAAACAGACCATTTGACCTAAAAATGTGAAATTTTTGGCATCTAGGTTAATTTACGTTTTAATTTATTTTGCCATAATTTTTTAATCTATTTTGGGAGTAACCCGCATTTAAAACAAAAACCATGGAAAAAAAAAAGATTTATAATTAGACCCTCATTAATTTAAAACATGACTTTCCCCTCGTTTAATTTCGCAGATTTTAGAAATTTTTAGATTTGAAAGCATTTCGAGAAATAATTATAAATTTCAACTTTGCCTCAGCCCACCTAAAAGTCATCTCTGACCAAGCAGAGGGTTGCAACCCACAATTTGAGATTAATTTTGATTTACACTTTTTTAGTAATGTAATAATCAACAGTTTTAGGGGGAGGAGATACAGGCAAGAAGTCTTAAGGCCAGTCTCCAGTGAATCACGGCTGTTGCAATCAAATATAAGGCCCCTTACAACAATCTCTCCATCAACTAGAGCCCCACACAAAGTCATCTCATACCTGATGGGCTACGCAAAACATTAGATAATCTAGTTGTTTGATGAGATTCTCCATTCATCAACATTTTAAGAGTTTTATTTTACTTTCATAAAAAAACCGGCTGTAAGCATGTAACAAAAAAAAAAAAAAAAAAAAAACAAACCCAATATAACTTGATTTATTAAATCAGGATAAAAGAGACATGGGACATTTTACTGGGTCAGTTAAAAATTAATTCACCACAAGTACATTACTCTCTGAGAAGATGTATCAGATCTGATTCACATTCCGATGGTTGCCATAAATAAATTTTCTGGAGGGGGGGGGGGGGGGCAACGGAACAGGGAATTTTGTTTGAAGAGTGAGGCCAAGGGCAGAATGGCTAAAAAAAAAAAAAAAGAGAAAAACAGGAATAGCGAGTGTAAGATAATACTTTTAAAGCACAAAAAGAGCTACATATTCTGGATAAATTTGACATTAGTTGTTTATCTTTGCATAATGAACACAGCAAAGTAGAAAATAAAAATACTAACCGCCCTTCAAATCTGTGTTTAAGGAAGTCAAAAAGTGCCTTCTGCATCATGTCAGTCACCTCATAACCTTTAAGAGATGGCCCAATTAGAACTACAGGGCGCATAGAAGGCACAACTTCATAAGGAGGGGCACTTTCAGACTGTTGAAGAATGATAATAAAAAAATAAATAAATCATGAATTGTTGCCCGGGTAAGAAAGTTTTGATGACGCAATTATTTGGAATCAACTAAGAGAGGGTAATCAGATTTTTCCAATTGTGTGGTATGAATGATGCACATATATTTACTCTCTTCATTACTTTAAGTCTCATTCGCAACAACATTCTGTTATCTTAAAAAATAACTCATGATAGAAATAAGATAGCAGCAGACGGAGAAAAATGTCTTGCTAGCAGTATCACGGTGCACATTTTACCTTTTTGAAGAAAGGTTTTCTCTTCTCTTTAGCTGGAGGTGTTATACTGGCTTTACTTGACTTGGAATTGCCAAGGCTATCACTGTCTTCACCCACATTGCTATCTACACCATTCTGGGTCTCCTCAATACCTGATTAAAAAAGATAATGACTTAAGTCAAGGATAGTCAATATAGCAGGTTATGTGACCAAAGGATTGATTGTTAACTAATTTGATGTGGGGATTGCCAAAAATTTATATAATTAGATGTGTGCATGATTAGCTTAAAATGAGTGTTCCCTACAGCAATGTAAAAAAAAAAAAAAAGTGAAATTAAATATATATATATATATTCTTCATGGAAATATATTTCACGAGTGATCAATTGTGCACTTGTTTGATTCTGATCACCTGGCTTAATTTGTGACAATGAAACTTTAAAAATTTTCTTCAAATACTAAAGCATACCTGGAGTAGGTGGAGTTGAGCCCCTTGAGTTTGATGGTTTTGAGGAATTTAACAAATTATCTATATTGGAAGATGAGTTGGTTTTACTGCAAGGAAGAATTTACAATTTTTTTTATAAAATAGATTCCATTTTGGAACATTCATAAAAATAATCCATGCCAAAGAAGAAAAAAATGAAAACAAAGTGACTAAAGTGCATTTAACAGGAAGCAATTTAAAAAGAAAAAACTGGGTGAGTCTATGGACAAATGGCAGAAATACAAAAATAACTGATTAGAGGAAATTTAAAGTTATTTTTAAAATATAATAGAAGCTGAATAATCACATAACAATTCTGATTTTGTTTATAAACACAATTGCTCAGAACTGATGATTTTTCTTCATCTTGCTAATGGTTTCATTGAGGGATCCCACATAGGGATACTACATTGGAGACAATAAGACTAAAGTGCTCTTTCTACCAAAGCGTGGTTCTTATTACTTTTTTTATAACTCAAATGTGTAGGTGGGTGTGAAGTTCTGCGGAATCTATATTGAGCCATCTAGAGCTACAAACATTTTCGATTTAAATGCTTCTAATGTAATTTTCTATTGAACTCGGAATCTATATTGAGCCATCAATGGCTACAAACATTTTCTATTTAAATGCTTCTAATGTAATTTTCTATTGAACTCGGAATCTATATTGAGCCATCAATGGCTACAAACATTTTCTATTTAAATACTTCTAATGTAATTTTCTATTGAACTCGGAATCTATATTGAGCCATCAATGGCTACAAACATTTTCTATTTAAATACTTCTATTGTAATTTTCTATTGAGCTCAAAAATTTATTTCTGAAAAAAAAAAAGTGTTAATCACAAAAAAATTATTCATATAAATAAATTATACTTAAGGAAGAAAAAAAAAATTATGGCAAAAAAAAAAAAAGACGACTGATTGAGGCAATTAAACTGAAAAGCACAGTTCCTACAGGTGAATAATGTTGACACAGTAACTCTAAAAGACTTCCTATCTTTATTGTGTCAAAGCAACATCGGTAAAACTTACTCAACTGTTGCTAACAGATAATATAATTTGACAAAATTACCACGATACACCTTTACATGCGCCCTCAAAATAAATTTACCTTGTGTATAATTTGCCCTGCCTTCCTCCACCACTTGACTGGGTCTTCAGATTCTCTAGTTTAGCAGGACTAGGAATAAATCTGACATCACATCCCTCTTTCACCAAACGTCCAATCCACCAGTCATTATTAAATTTCTAAAGACCAAAAAAAAAAAATTTACTTTAAGGAGTGTTCAATAAATAAAAGTACTGAAGAAAAATATACAAACATAGCAGAAAATCATGGGACATGATGGATTTTATTAGGGTTCTTCAATTTGTTGTACCACCAGTAGGTTTCCAGATATATCTTAAAAATAATGTCGTGTCTTTCATAAATATTGACAGCAGGCTATTGCATGAAATGAAAAATCATTGCTGTATATTTGAGCCCTATTATTTTACGGAGTTGGGCTATACGGGAATTAATTAGTTCTTTACCTAGCAAGTAATAGTATCATTCATGCTGTTTCAAGGGAATGCCCTCCTCAAACCTATTATGCATTGAAAGTTCTTAGTCAGCCCATCAAAGCCCATTGCAGTAATGAAATCAATGTACAGTGTAATTTCTATTGTTTACAGGGTAGATAATAAAAGCACTTCAAGTCAGTCCCATTACATAAAATCTTCTCTTCAATGATATAATCCAATAAAAAGACCTCGTTTAACAATTATACAGGGTGGTCCATGTAGATACGAGATGCTTTCCCTTGACCCTTTTTTTTAAACATATAATCACTACAGGGACAGTTCTATAGTTACCACCAAGGATAAGGCTGTGATGTCTAAGGAGACACCTGAACTTGTATCCTGCCTCAAAAGATCAGGCTCTAAAACATCACTGCCTCTGAGTCACCCTAGGGACCAGTTTCAGAGAAGGTCACTAAAGATGACATAATTCACAGTCTTCTAGTAAAATACTGGTCGCAAGTTATTTCAACAGCCATGGACGTAATTTATCATAATCGTGAGGGTCGAGCCCCACACCAGAACTACACTATATTTGTCCACAGTTTGTGGACAAAAGGGTGATAGAAAGATATTTACTAGTTATCAATATAAGCTGCATACAGTTTCTTGTCTTTTTCCAAGGAAGGGTTCTTTGTTTCTTTAGCCAGCAACAATATTATTCAGGCAGTGTAGGCCAAAAGCTGTATTAAGGTAGTGTGGGCCAAGTGCTATAAGGGCTTGTGTTGTTTTGGCCAGTCGGGTCTGGATGATACCCTTGTGTTAACCTTAATCAAAGACTGTGCCAGCCCAGGGGTGTGCTAACTTTTAAAATTCTGTTTCGCAATGTGTTCTCAAATTTGACAGATGGGACCAAGGGCATACAGATGGAATCTTTATGAGCTAATACGTCTAAAAAAATTCAATGTAACTTTATCCTGAGTATTGTAGATTAGCTTATCTTACTTCTTTTATATGTAAATAATCTCTGACTCCAAAGGATACAGCACAGCCATGAACAGGTGAGTCATCATCAGCTGATCCATCATATGAGACATTTGTTCTGACAGCAAATGCCACTGGTTTTGTCTTTTAAATAAACAAACAATAAATTAAAAACAAAGTATAAAGGAATCAATTGCAATAGCTCAATTTGAACATTTAAATAAGACATAATACATTTAAAAAAAAAGCTTTTTAACATAACTTATAATACTGACACAAACCTTTGCTTTTTCCAGCTGAGCTAATGCCTGTTTCTCTGTCTCCCGTCGTAATGCTTCCTTCTCTTCATCTAGTGAAATATCTGAGGATGGCTGACTGTAATTTGAATCAGCTGAGCCCTAAACATAAAAGATAAAGAAACACTGATAATGAAAATTAAATGTGATTAATATATATGTTCCTAAATTCCACTTCTTAATTGTGACTGAAAGAAAAAAATATATTATACAATGGTCCAGGTAAAAATAATAATAATAAATTATGTCAAAGCCAGTATGGCACTAATACCACATCCCTTAATGGGCACTTTTTATATATTTTTATTTTAAGTTTTTTATTCTTTAACAGAAGACAAATCTACAGTTATCATCAATTTTTTTCACCTCTCTTTAAGCATAATATTACTAAGAAAAAACCTATGATGTTAAGCGCATATGGTAAGGGTGGAGAAAATATAAATAAATAAACAGCCAATTTTGAAACACAGTTCTATTACCAGGAGTCAATATCACTAAGTCCAGATGTGGCTTCCTTTTTTAAGCGACCCATCCTGCCTTGTGGCAAAGTCTGGTGCATTATGACATTGTTATCCATATTTCCCAGCAGTCCATTGGTCTCACCAGCCTTGATTCGCATGTCAGAGTTTTAATCAAAGTGTAACTAAGGCTGCAGTGAAAATTTAGTGCGTAAAACCTCTCCATGTAGAATTCTGTTCAGTACTTCTCATGAATGTCACTGCTCCTCCCACCCCCACCCCGCTCAGTTATATACAAGGATAAGTGTGTAAATCTCACTACACAATCACAGTGAACAAAGGAGGATGTATCACTTGAAAAGCCTTACCAATGACAAAACAATCTTTGATACAAGATGTCAGCACAGGAAGGAGAAGAACTAAAATTCAATTTAAAAGCGATATTACACCAACACCCATGAAGTCATAAGATGTGTCTACCTAAAAAAAAACAACTTTGGATCTAAAACAAAACAAAAACCGATAAGAGATGTACATCACCCAATCACAAAGTATGATAATTTCAAAGATAAAACAAATAATATTTGATTTCTAATATCTTAACGTCCGATAAGAGATGTACATCACCCAATCACAAAGTATGATCATTTCAAAGATAAAACAAATAATATTTGATTTCTAGTGTCTTTACGTCATCCTCTTTTTTACTACTATTTAAAAAAAAAAATTCATTATTCTCCGTCATTTCATGAGTCAAATCTGTACTCATTTCCGCCATGGTTGTACATAAACAGAGTTGATGTAAAGAGGCAACAAGACAGAATGAGAATCAGGCAGTGAAAATGAAAGTAAAACCCAGTGCTCATGTCATAAATGTACATTCCAGGCACACCTGTATTCTCTTAAGACACCTGGCAGCAAACCAAATATCTCTGGCAATAAGTTCACACTTACTTAAGAGAGTAAATATTGGGATTGTAGCCCTTTTTTTTGTGTACTGCAAAGAGTTAAGTTAATTGGCTGACAAAAACATAAAGAGATAAACAAACAACACAAACTTCCAGGAACCATTTAAATCAGGCAAGAATCAATAAATTATGTAGGTATGTGCACAATGCACACTGCTATTGTTTCAATGACAGCACATTTCAGATGCATTCTACATGTCCTGAATAGTGACAGTGCATTTCAGATGCTGTGTCTTGATGCATGCATCATCAGCACGTTTCATATGCCGTCATCATGTCCTGGATAATGTCAGCACATTTCATATGCTATCATTATGCAGGAGGTGAAGACAGCATATGCTGTCTTGATGCACTGCATTTGAAATGCGCTGGTAAAATAAACGTTTCTGTGCTGCTTAGTCCATTACTAACGCATTTCGATGTTGTGTACAGATAGTAAAAAAAAAACGTTTCCGTGCTGTAGTGTCGTTTCGGTGCTGTAGTAGTCGTTGACTAACACACAACAAACACGTCTTTGCACTAATGATAACTACACACTGTGTTTAGAAAAAAAAAACCACCTAAAAACAAGAATAACTTTACTGAGATGTCTCTGAACTGAGCCCAAATATACTGCACCAAAAAAATATAAGCACAGACCCACACGTCTGTAGTGTGTTCACTATTTAACACTAATGATCACTACACACTTACAGTGTCCCACAGACGGGTCAAAATATACAAGGTACATGTGTCATTTACACAAAGACAGGCCGCTGTACTGTGTTGAACATATCGATCGAATGTCAACTGTACAGAGACAGGCCGCTGTACTGTGTTGAACATATCGATCGAATGTCAACTGTACAGAGACAGGCCGCTGTACTGCGTTGAACATATCGATCGAATGTCAACTGTACAGAGACAGGCCGCTGTACTGTGTTGAACATATCGATCGAATGTCAACTGTACAGAGACAGGCCGCTGTACTGTGTTGAACATATCGATCGAATGTCAACTGTACAGAGACAGGCCGCTGTACTGTGTTGAACATATCGATCGAATGTCAACTGTACAGAGACAGGCCGCTGTACTGTGTTAAACATATCGATCGAATGTCAACTATACAGAGACAGGCCGCTGTACTGTGTTAAACATATCGATCGAATGTCAACTGTACAGAGACAGGCCGCTGTACTGTGTTAAACATATCGATCGAATGTCAACTACACACACAAAGGTCCCATTAAATCTGTGTTCAGTGTATTGAACAACTGTCAACTACACACCGTCATCAATGCCACCAGACTCCAGTAAAACCCAAACTGCCTGCAACAGTGTTGTAAAGAAAAGATCAATACACATGAATTCGCTCACTCAGCAGCCAGTCTCCCTACCTTCCAATCACTTTCTTAGTCATAACTAGTGGCCAGGTTTTAGTAAATATATAAGCCCAATAAAAAAAAACCAAACAAACTTTTAAAACACACATTTTTAACATCATGAAGATTATTAAATTTGTCAAAAATTAAACCTATTCATAAAAAATGGCCGAATATCAACTTGAAAAAAAAAACAAACCATGGTTTAGTTGTTGTTGTTGTTTTTAAAAGAAATAAATGATTTAATTGTTAAAATAACTAAATATATCACAATAATAATAATAATTTACATTTGAAAAAAAAATCTCTATGTTAAAACAGATAACGTGGTGGTGTTGAAATCTGTATAAATAAGACCACTTTCAAACTATTGAAGTTAACGAGTCAAAAAGTACTGCAGCGAGCAAAGTAGAGTAGAGAGAGAGAGAGAGAAAGAAGAGGAAAAAAACAACTCAAACTGACAAATCAAAAGACGAATGACAATACTGTATGAGAGTTTCTTGTAAGTACACCATGAATTCTACGTCAACACAAACAAATGATATCTTCCATCTGACATTTTTTCATCCAAATGGTCCCCATGGACCCGATGGCTATCCAGTGACACTCTGTATGAAAATAAGAGACCCGCGCCCGCTGTAATGCTGTAGTTTACATGCAAGGGCCATTTGCATATTTAGTGTGCTCGTGCATTAGCCGGCTGTCTCGAACTAGCGTAACTAACCTATATATGGGCGAGAGGTCGGCCTCTTGTTTTTTGTTATTTCCCTCTTTTCTTTCCTCTCTGCTTTACTTTTGATGCCCTGTTCTTTCTCTCCCCCCCCCCCCATAGTAACAGCTCAACGATAGGGTACCTAATCAGGACACCGGACATACACAACTCTCTCCAAAAGTTGACCAACATGAATGAAGAAAGATTAAAGCCGTATGCTATTCAGTATGCAGCACAGGGGAAAAAACGCCTCACGCAAATCACAAATTGTCGAAGAAACATTACAACAAAAAGAAAAGGAAAATCACATCTAAGTTGTTCCACTGTTGTTGTATAAGCAACAATTGCGACCCATTGCCGATGGTACCATCACACGTGGTGTTTAACATTTTGTGCTTGCTCACAATCCCCTCACTAAAACTTGATACAGTGACTAAGGCGGCTCACAATCCCCTCACTAAAACTTGATACCAGTGACTATTGTGGCGGTCACAAACTTCTACTAAAACTTGATACAGTTACTATTGTGGCGGCTCTTGAAAGTAATTGGTACAAAAAAGATATAATATAACAAACAGCGGATCTCATGCGTGCTTAACCCCCCCCCCAACCATACACAACATAGATGATGAGCACATTCTTTTTTAAATCCCTTCAAAAGGGTTTCATTGACTTGTACAGAATAGACGACGCGTGCACTGAAGCAAGCTCTGAGAATTACGACACCCCAACATTAGGACCAAATCGTCTGTGGAATGCTGTTCAAGGGAAAAAGGAGAGACAGCCACAATTAATGTTGAGCAATGGGGATGATTTACTAATGAGATGGTGGATTACATATGATAATTATATATAT
>JAGDYQ010000118.1:658479-676678 GCA_021962125.1 Bulinus truncatus
AATTATTCTGTTTCTGTAACCACGGCTATAAATAGATTGAGTGGTAAGCATTACGCCCATTCGCATTCGCAGTCTCACCAGGACTTGAAAAATTCCCGAGGATCTCATCATGGTTAAATCTCAGGACGCCATCGTTCAGGAGACAAAGCGTTCAGCCCCGCTCGATAGGGTTTTTAGAACCGTCAAAAAAGTAAGCTCCCTTCCCCCCCCCCCTCCCCCAACTCGTTAATAGAAATAAGTCATTTAAAAATAAGGGGGGGGGGGAATCTTCTATACTGAGTCCCCTTACGAATCTTCAGCTACGTCACTTTAAGGGTTGGAGGGGTGGTGAGGGGGGGAGGGAGAGGCGTCTAGGTCAGGGGTGACGAAACCTATGGCACGCGAGCTACAGTCAGAACGCAGAGCATCATCAGTCGGCACGCAACTAAAATACTAAAATATCTCTTTCTTTAATTTTAATTGGAGTTTTGGCACTTTGCTATAAATAAATGTTTGTTTTTTTTTGGTTACATTAGTTGGATGGATAGAAAGATACATATAGGTAGACAGACACCATTGAGAAAGATAGATAAATAGATAGATAGATAGATAGATAGATAGATAGATAGATAGATAGATAGATAGATTGAGTGATTGATATACAGACAGACAGACAGATAGACAGACAGATAAACAAATAGATAGGCAGGCAGACAGACAGACAGACAGATAGATAGATAGATAGATAGATAGATAGATAGATAGATAGATAGATAGATAGATAGATAGATAGATAGATAGATAGATAGATAGATAGATAGATAGATAGATAGATAGATAGATAGATAGATTGATCATCTTTCTTTCATGTCGTCAAGTAACAAGAAATTCATCACACAACCCCCATCCACCCTGCTTCCCCCCACCCCCAAAATACCCCTACCCGAAAAAGATTCGCCAATTTACCTTCCTTGTGTCATTGTCAATCTTAGAAAAAGCACGAAATAGCACTCTTACCGAGCTGCTTATATCTGGACACGTTCTCCCGTCCTGGGTCTACTTTGCCACCAACCGTTATGTTTTCGCTGAGCATACAAAAAAAAAGACAACAATACATACAACAATACATACCACAATACATACAACAAATATAATATTCATGTCAACAGCAATGAGATTGGGTTTTACACTCGGCCATGGTGTTATCTCTTTATCTCTTGTTAAACCACACACCCACACACACCCACAGACACACACACACACACACACAGTGTCTGTTTTTGACCGGCTAAGGATTGGGTCAACACGGGGGGGGGAGGGGAGGTCAGAAATCTACGATTCGATCACGTGATAAATATACGCGCAGTGTGGGAGGAGGAGGAGAAGGAGGGGGGTCCAACGGCACTGATCTGTATAAAAATATCTTCGCAACGGATATGTCGCCATTGCACTTTGCAGGTATCGGGTTTCCCCTAACCTCAAATGGCAGAACCGTTCAGTTGTGTAAAACGGCCAAACTTGCCAATAGCATAAGGCGCGCGTAGCCCTAAATAGGGACCACCCTATAGAAACGGACCCCCTCGCCCCCCCCCCACCCACCTTTTTGTCCAGATAGTGACCGCCATCGATATGAATTCCTATTAAACGTGAAGTCAATAGAACTTAGACTGGTCATTTAGACTCGAGCATCTTTAATATCTTTGAAAATCTCAGCCTGAGAATATATCTTCTCCATGTGTATAAACCTTTAACTTAGCTTCTTCTTCTTGACATTATGTTAAATCACATATAGCCCTGTTTCTTATCTGTATAGACATGCAGTCTGAAAACATTTCATCCAACAGGCGTAAGATTGGTATGTGGAACAATAAGGTTAAATACAGTAAAACCCCCAGCTTAACGCTGTTTCGTTTAGCTCTGTTTCGGTTTGACGCTCTTTTATTTGAATTGTGGGATTCCCCGATATTGCACGTCGATATGAATAAAACAGTGGAAGGAATAGTGGAATTGGCGAAAAAAACCAGTTTAGATGAGGTAAATGTGAAAGATGTCGAAGAAATAGTGCAAGAAATAGCAGCAATATTGATACAAATATTGAAAATCAGCAATAAAACTATTTTCTTATATATCAAAACAAAAAACAATTCTTATCCAGGCATTCCGTTACATTTTGACTGACCGTTGTCCGATTTATCATACAGTGCAATGGCCGGCATTAAGACTCACTACATGCCTCGTCACAGGCAGACGATAACTAAAACTTTGGCTGAGATTTATTTCCCTTTTCCCCCAAGTGTTAAGTTGTCATAGTGAAACGTGCAACTCTCAACAATGCCAATACAAACAATAAAAATAGGAGAGTTCCCTGGATTGACGAGATACTACGAGATTTGTTGTTGGTGCTTTGTTTGTCATAAAACATATGTTTTGTAGAGGTAAAGATAGGAAAGGGATATGTTTTGTAGAGGTAAAGAAAGGAAAGGGATATGTTTTGTAGAGGTAAAGATAGGAAAGGGATATGTTTTGTAGAGGTAAAGAAAGGAAAGGGATATATTTTGTAGAGGTAAAGATAGGAAAGGGATATGTTTTGTAGAGGTAAAGATAGGAAAGGGATATGTTTTGTAGAGGTAAAGATAGGAAAGGGATGTGTTTTACATAAGCGAGGATAGGAAAAGGGTGACTTTTGTATTACTCAAGATAGTAAAGGTTTTTTTTTTTGTATAGGCAATGATTGGAAAGAGATACTTTTAGTATAGTTCAAAATAGAAAAGGGGTGTGTTTTGTATTTGTAAAGATAGGAAAGGGGTGTATTTTGTAAAGGCAATAATAAAACATGAATACGTTTTGTAAAGGCGAAGATAGGACAGGAAATGATTGTTACAGAACATCGGATAGGGCGATATCTGTCAGACTCATTCAATTCACTAGGCCGGATAGTTGGACATCTGCTGTTTTATGAGACCGTGATCAACGCAAGTGGGTGCGACCCAAAAACATGATATGGGCTCAATGCTATTTAAGCCTCGTCGGCAGCGCCGAACCTAGGGATTCGGGGGCCCGGGGGCTTGGCCTCTTTGGGGGCCCCTTCGTTTTGACATTCGACATCATAACATGAGATAATCTACTTAATGTTAAATGTAAAAAATTTTGGGCCCCCTCCAAGCTGGGGCCCGGGGGGAACTTACGAATTCGGACACCCCTCTCCCACCCTAGGTACGCCTCTGCTCGTCGGATTTAGGGCTCTGTTCTAAAAATGTCTTAGCGATGGGAGGGTGTGTGTGTGTGTGATCAGAGGAGCCCGAGTTGGTGAGGATTTTCAGGGTGGGCCCATAATCATCTGGCGGCGACCCTGGTGAGATTACCATCTGGCCATGGTTTAGTTCCCAGGAAATATACCCGCTAGATATCTCTGTCAATGAATCCTGGAACGGACACAGTCATAACCCATAGCTACACACAACAACAAAACAATCCTCGGATACTCATGTATTAGTATGACTTAGCATCGTGCGCAATAGGAAGTTCAATTGCACGTTTGGGCTCTAGCCCACCGTTGGTATGAAATTCATCGTAACGGATAGTATGCTGTCATATGGTTTGATGCATCTCGCTAATTGAACTGGCTACATCCGATGTCAATAGCCCAAGGCCACCGGGAAAATTAGATGTGATATCTATGGTAGCTCGGTTTGTTGACACTGTAGATGAAAAGTCTGGGTCAGGGGTGGGCAAGGCTTTCGCGCCGCGAGCTGCATTGAGTTATTAAATGTGTACAGAAAGGGCAGCATCAAAAGCTTATGAGATATAATAAATCAAGCCTACGGGCTGCAGATTTTTCCATGCCTGGTCTAGTAGTCGGTTACTTGCTAATTATTTATTTATATGTATTACACAGTGTGAACATGGTGTTGTGTACAGCCATTATTTGGGGTTGCCTTAGGCAGAGAGTTTTAGAAATATTGGAGGCCATAGGCAAAACTTCATGCGTAGAGCCATATAGCTCCAGAAATTACGAGTAGGGTTGCTATTTATCAGTATGAGTGGGGGGGGGGGGTTAGACGATTATCCGTTATGCAGCTAATTGCCATGGTTACTGGAATAAACAAACTCGAGACATGATCATATGTCAGCATATGTCAGCATAAATGTTACAACCTTTAAAATTTATGTCAGCATAAATGTTACAATCTTTGAAATTATGTCAGCATAAATGTTACAATCTTTGAAATTTATGTCAGCATAAATGTTATAATCTTTGAAATTTATGTCAGCATAAATGTTACAATATTTGAAATTTATGTCAGCATAAATGTTATAATCTTTGAAAAAGTCACTTAAATGTTTCAATGTACGATTGATTTTGCAATTCTATAAGCAACAATTTTTTTTCTCTTGCGATATTCCAACTTTTATCAGAATACTCCCGTCAGGCTTATAACAAAAATAAAACCATGATACATATTAAAGTTCCCTTAGCCCTAATGGGTCATCGGGGCAGATGAAGTGTAGAATTCATCTGTTTCTATAACCTCGGCATTTGAAGGGGTTGTGTGGTTAGCACAACGCCCAGCCGCCTTTACTTCCCCAACTTAAAACAGGTAGCCTAACAACTTAAAGCAGCTTAGACCTGTGGGACTTGAATCAACTTTCACCAGGACCTGAAAAATGTCCCTTTAGGATCGAACCCACGACTCTCAGGTCTACACCAAGAAAATTTTTAAGGTCTTGGCTCAAGTTCTCGATATATCTCCCGTGGTGCCTCCATGGCCATCGCACTATCAACTATGGTGGGGATGAAAGAAGGGCACCATAAAAACCGCCCCATTAGTGGTTTAAAGGATCTAAGAGATTTCATATCATCTTACAGGGACTTCACACACACCGCTTGGCCATCTGTCCCGTTCATGATTCCTACATTTTGTATTTGAGATCTCATGAACTCGGCTCTGGTATTCTAAATGGCAGGCACTTTGTGACACGGATAGAGAACTTTTATTATTAAAAAAAAATAAATTACGCCAAGGTTTCTATTTATTTATTTTGACTTGACCAATCGGGCAGTGCTTATATTTAATAAACTGAAATGCCAAAAAGTCATGAAAACAAATATATTTTACACTAAAATACCACAATAAACACAATTCGACCCAGAATGAGACAGAAACAGTCAATCGAGTTGAGATGACTGCACTTTTATATATATTGACCTGACCTACATAACAAAAATAATATTATTTCTACTAGGCATACGGAGAAAATTGTTGGAAAATCTTGAGTGGGGGGGGGGGGATGTGGAGGGGGAGGGGGGAGACTGGTGGAGGGGGGAGTTATTGTATGCATATTATTAATGAAGTTTTCTAGTTTCCCTAACCCCTTGGCAACGGCCTTAATCCCAAAATAGAATATTTACTATTTAATATGTTTAATCCTATGTTTTAACGAAGTTTTATTTGTCAATGATTATCCTAATCTATTTCTGTTTAAACTTACATAACGTCAACTTTCATCCTAATTAAAGACTTTATTTTTAGTCAAATCAATTACGATCTTCCTTTTTTTTATTTTAAAAAAATCTACAAAAACTGAGCTAAATAAATAAAATTTAATCTATTTATCGATCCGTTACATAAAACATCAATACACTTCCAACCCCCACCCCCTCATCGGCATTTCCCATAATTTCATTGATTGGCTATTTAATACTATCCCGTCTCGTATTTTATACGTTTATCAAACTGGTTGTACAAAAAAAAAAGATCCACGACAAATTGGCATGCAGTGTAACCAGCAAGTGAGCCAGATTATGCCAGAATTTTTTTTTGGTTTGGCTATTTAAACAAAGTCCTTAGTGTATTGCCTAGGCTTGTCACGTGTAAGGCCAGGGGATTTACGTAATATTCACACTATACATTTAGCTTGTAGACATAACTTGCATGTATGATTACCCGTCAGTCAATGTCAGACATAATACGGAGATATTAAGTCAAGCATGACATAATTTTTTTTTAGATCAACCAAGTGTGATATCTGCGATCCTAGGCCATATCCATCATGAAATAAATGGTGGAACTGTTAGGTGGCTCAGTGGTTCTCAGCTTTTTAGAAGTCGCCCTGAGCTTTTACATTTATTTTTCACCATAGCACTAAATTTGACATTTTTCTCCATATTACTAGACTTTGACATTTTTCTCCATAACACTAAACTTTGACATTTTTCTCCATATTACTATACTTTGACATTTTTCTCCATAACACTAAACTTTGACATTTTTCTCCATATTACTATACTTTGACATTTTTCTCCATATTACTAGACTTTGACATTTTTCTCCATAACACTAAACTTTGACATTTTTCTCCATATTACTATACTTTGACATTTTTCTCCATATTACTAGACTTTGACATTTTTCTCCATAACACTGCACTTTGACATTTTTCTCCATAACACTTAATTTTGACCATTTTCGCAGAATACTTACAATGTTTCTATTTGAAAGCAGTTGGCGGGGGGGGGACACTATGAAAATTGCTCGCTAAATAACCATCTCCACTTTTTGGAGAACAAAATTCCATGGGTGAACTATTGGTCAACCTATTCTATTTATTTATTTGATTTTTGCAGAACACTTGAAGTGGCTACACAGAACACTTGAAGTGGCTACACAGAACACTTGAAGTGGCTACACAGAACACTTGAAGTGGCTACACAGAACACCAACGTCACACAAATTACAGATTGAGAAGCGCTGAAGTAGAAAAACGATCGTTTCAAGTCACGTAGTGACCATCACTGATGGTAGTAGTCGTTTCAAGTCACAACGTGACCATCACTGATGGTAGTAGTCGTTTCAAGTCAATGTGTGACCATCATTAATGGTAGTAGTCGTTTCAAGTTACAGTGTGACCAACACTGATGGTACTAGTCGTGTCAAGTCACAGTGTGACCATCACTGATGGTACTAGTCGTTTCAAGTCACAGTGTGACCATCACTGATGGTACTAGTCCTTTCAAGTCACAGCGTGACCATCACTGATGGTAGTAGTCGTTTCAAGTCACATTGTGACCATCACTGATGGTAGTAGTCGTTTCAAGTCACAGCGTGACCATCACTGATGGTAGTAGTCGTTTCAAGTCACAGTGTGACCATCACTGATGGTAGTAGTCTTTGTAAACCATTACCCCGAGGCAAATCGTGTATTTTTTTTTTCCAAGCATTTACATAGTCTCTGAAGATCAGCACTCCTACGTTCGATTATTTCCTTTAATAAATCAATATCGATCTGGTAGGTATAAACAAAGCAAGCCCCACTCCCCCCTCCCGTCCAATCCACACCATCCCCCTGTTTATTTCACGCATCTACCTCCTGCACGCGGTCACTCAATCACTCAAAATATAAAGGACATTTTTTTTTTGTTTTTATTTTTATATAATTTTTTTTTCCTCCCTTAATAATTGGCTAGTAAATGTATAGAGAGTGTGTATGTGTGCATATGGGTGTGTTCTGAGGGAGACAGAGAGAAGAGAGAGAGAGAGAGAGAGAATAGTGAGACAGAGAGAAATGAGAAAGAAAAGAGACGCAGAGAGATGAAGAGAAAGAGAGAGAGAGAGGTTAAAAAACTATGTAACCCCGGTGAGCTGCTGTGTTTGCTTTCAACCAGTTTTTGTTGGTTGTCAATGGCAACCACAGTCAAACGGGGCCATGAGTCCACGCGAACCACCACCACCACAACAACAACAACAGCAGCAGCAACAAACAACAACCAAGGGTGGGGAAGTTAAGTTGACAGCCATGTTACTTCCGACCCGGGGGTCGGCGTACCTACGTCCTGTCGTCTGAACGCTGTTTCACGACGTGTCATGGAGGCGGGGGACGGGGTGGGCACACACCGCTGTAATCATTGTCATAATCAACAGGACTAATTGACAAACCCCATCGGTTTTTCTGCTTCCATTGCAACAGCGATTCTTATTACAAGAGTGAATCACATCAAGTAAGGACGTTTGCATTGACGGGGATCTCGCGGCGTAATAACAAGTTATAACAGCTATGTACATAACAGATTTGTTTATAACAGATTTGTTTATAACAGCTGTGTCTATCGAAGGATATTTAAAAAGAAAAGAACTCTCTTGGTTATTAATGAATGTAAACATGGATGGGGAGGGGGGGAATTGGGGGGAGGGGCTCTAAATGGATGTAAACAAACCTGCGTTTGCTCTCAACGAAAGTACACATATATGGGGAGGAGAGAGGTGGAATGCAGTAATCATCTTATAGCAGGGTGCGTGATCATTTCTCTTTTTTAAAAAACTTGGCTGAAATAATGGCAGCAGGGGCCACAACCTTGGGAATATGGTGTCCCCCCTGAGAAACTTTTAAAACTTCCCTACCCTCATTTTTATTTAATCCACGAAATGAGGCCCAACTACATTGCAACTATGTAAATAAATTCAAATAAATTTCGAAGGCTCGGAGAAGCCCTGACAAAAGTGCAGACGTTGACTCCCCCATTACGCTGGCCGTGGTTCTAGAAAGAGTACTTAAGCCGATTAGGCATCCATCTTGCATACCCCGTTAAAAGAATTTTTTCTAGTTTTAAACTATACCTAAATCTGGTTCTAAGAAGGGTTGCCGAAAGCAAATATCGATTAGGACAAACTGCAAGGACCCTGGTCTTACTGGACATACAGGAGGTGAGAACCTCTCCGGTGGGTCGGTCACTGTTAAAGCAAAGGACGGCACCTTTTCATTAAAAACAATGCACATGATAGTGTACATGACAATGTATAGGACAATGCACAGGACAGTGTACATGAGACAGTGTACATGACAATATACAGAACAGTGTAAGGACAGTGTAAGGACAGTGTACAGAACAGTGTACAGAACAGTGCACAGAATAGTGCTCAGAATTGTGCACAGAACAGTGTACAGGACAGTGTACAGAACAGTGTACAGAACAGTGCACAGACCAGTGCATAGAACAGTGTACAGAACATTGCACAGAACAGTGTACAGGACAGTGTACAGAACAGTGTACAGGACAATGTACAGAACAGTGCAAAGAACAGTGCACAGAATAGTGTACAGGAAAATGTACAGGACAATGTATCAGCAGTTGTTTTTGTTTTTGTGTCTCCAGTTCATATATACATACATATACATATATACATGTATATATATATATATATATATATATATATATATATATATATATATATATATATATATATCACCATTAAAGCAAATGTGTTCGAATATTTAACGCAGTGACTAATTTATCATTTTAGTGTGTGTGTCTCAGTAAAAATGGAAAAAAAATAGTCATTTACCGCTAAACTTGGCACCGTTTTCAACAAGTTCAATGTACCGTGAAATAAAATACCATGACAAGGAGATTTTTAAACAAAACCCCGATCATGGGTGTTTATGGATAAAGGGAGATCATTAAGACTAATCCGTTTGAAAATTTCAATTAGAATCGATGGTATTTAGTTTTTCAATCTCTGCAAATGTGGAATTATAATTTTTTTTTGGGTCAGTGTATTCATGGACTCCGCACGTGGGACGAAACTTGTGGGCCCAACCTCTTCAGAAAAGTACTTCGTTTATACAGCTGTTATGAAGCTGAGCCCCTTAAGTATGGCAACGAGGCAATGGGGCAGTGGGGCAGTGGGGCCCCAGCTGCCCAGGGTTGTTGTTACAGAAATGCACATTTGAGCGGCTGCCTAGGGGCTCAACCGCTCAGAGGTCCCCGTTTCAGTTTTCGCCCCTAACCCAATGATACTAAAGAGGTTTCACATTCACATGCGACCGGGTGAGGGGTGCTAGATTTTCTTGTGACACGCGGCCGTGATGAACCCGTTGATTAATAAATAAATTATTCTTCGTTGTTAATTTTTGGTTTAACGAACAATGTACTTGGGTAAACTTTTTACTTATTAGTTTAAGTTCCCCCAGCCACCACATCGGTTAAGGGTAGGATTATGATGATTATGATGATGATGATGATGATGGTGATGATGATAATGATCATGCTGATGATTACAAAGATGATGATGATTATGATGATTATGATGAAGAAGATGATGATGATAGTGAAGATGATTATGACCATGCTGATGATTACAATTATGATGATGTTGATGATGATGTTGATGATGATTATGATGATGATGATGATTATGATGATGATGGTGATGATGATTATGATGATCATGCTAATGATTACAATGATGATGATGATTATGATGATGATGGTGATGATGATTATGATCATGCTGATGATTACAATGATGATGATGGTGATGTTGATGTTGATGATGATGTTGATGATGATTATGATCATGCTGATGATTAGAATGATGATGATGGTGATGTTGATGTTGATGATGATTATGATCATGCTGATGATTACAATGATGATGATGGTGATGTTGATGTTGATGATGATGTTGATGATGAAAATGATGATGATGATATTCTGAATGTTTTTGTTTAGTTTGTTTGTTTGTTTGTTTGTTTTTTTAGGCTTAATTCTCTTCATAAGAAGAAACCATAGAAGGAGTGGAGAAATATCTACATAAAGTATGTGATACTCTTTATACAACGAAAACATCATTAAGTATTCAGAACATTAGTTTATGTATACATGACCCAGATTACTGGCAGTCTAAGAATTGGGTCGCCGAAATGTAAACAATGACTTAAGCAATAAAATGTACACTGCATATGTAGCATTGGTTGTGGTGAAAGTGTAGATAACGTTACGTCACCAGTGTAGCATCGGTTATAGTCAGTTTGTATATAAAGCACTATCACCGATGTAGCCTTTGATATGATGAGGTTGTAGTCTATTCCGCCATCACCAATGTAGCCTCGGTTAGGGCTAAGATTAAGAACACAAATTTTGTCTCCATATTTTGGTCACGGCATCATGTCATTTAAATTTAAATAAACATATAACATACAAATTCAGAAGCATTTCTTTTTTAACGAAGGGGACGAATAATACAGAGATGATAACGAATTGTAACTTCCGGAAACACCCCCTTCTATTCTATTGCGCCGGATGAAGATATTGTTTAGATTTGAGTGTTTACCTGACAGAGATGGACATAAACTGTCGAAGGTACGATAAAAATCTTCGAGTTGCATTTGCCCTAGATTTGGTTCATGCAGTGGAGTCACTAGGAGGGGGGGTGCGGACCACACCGGGTGACACCCTCACAAGGGGTGACACCAAAATGCAAAATATCTAGTTTTAGGCCTATATTCTTATTTTGTAATTTAAAATAATTCAAAGCCGTATTTAATTTTTAAAAATAAATAAAAATATATCCGATTATTAACAGACACTGCGTACTTTTTATTATTAATTATTTTAATGAAACTATTGGTATACTTGCACTGACCTATAGATATCAATTATTTATTCTTCTATTTTCGTTGTAAATTTATTTATACATTTTGCTAAGAATGCTGTATGTCTATGGGGTGTCATGAGAGGGGTGACACCATGAGTTACCGCACCGGGTGACACCAACCCTAGTGACGCCACTGGGTTCATGTAAATTAAAGAGTTAAAATTGTAGTATGGTGAATATTTCCTATTACGTCAGCATTTGTCACGCAATAGTAAGGTCATTCTCTCCCAGTGGTTCCCCGCCATTTAAAAAAAAAAAAAAATGAGTCCTATTTGGCCTGTAACAAGTTTAGGGTAGCGTTATTTATTTTTTTTTTTTTTTGTCTTACTTGAATGGTTGTGTATCCACTATAGATATGTAAATATAAATAGATATAGAAGGATATATATAGATAGATAGCAGATAGATGTACAGATAGATGTATATATATATACACAGATAGATAAATGAATCAAATCAACCATGTCAATTGAAGGGATTGTGTGGTTAGTACAACGTCCAGCTTAACTAATGTTAGGTACCTGTATTAAAGCTGGGTAGACTTGATGGACTTGGCACCCTATTTCCCGTGGAGACCTCCCCTTGGGTCTCACCGTGGAGGTAACCCGGGACTTCCATGTTGACAGTCAATCGCTCTACACCGCTCGGCCATCCACCCGTCCGTTCGTGAAATTATAATTAACTAGTCATCCCGCGGCGTAAAATACGCCGCCTTATCAATCAATATAATTACTGTAATTTTATTTTTAAATAAGCAAACAAAATAACAGGATGACATCTTCGGAGAAAATACATGGAATGCAAAGTTGAACTTTGACCTAGCCCGAGCGAAACAACGCGAGGAAAAATACATGGAATGCATAGTTGAACTTTGACCTAACCCGAGCGAAACAACGCGAGATAAAATACATGGAATGCAAAGTTGAACTTTGACCTAACTCTAGTGAAACAACGCGAGGTGTCGTCAGTGACGTGTCCGGGAATTCCACAATCTATAAATAGTCCTGCGTCTTGAAGTTGTGTTTTATATTTACATATATTGACCAGTGATTTGCAATTGTACTAAACGGCATGTCCGCGCTCTTGGACCATACGTGATATCACATTCCACTTTCATTTTAGAACAAAAATCTATCTATGGAACCAGCGCCAAACCTAGGCTATGCGCCGCTCTTGAGTTGACTTTTTTTTTTCTCTAATTGTAAAAGTCTGTCTTCAAAGGTAAAACTGTTTATCTTCCCTGACAAGGTTGCAGCCTGGGTGTTATGCACACATTTGAACCTTGCTACTGCGGCACGTTCATGTATAGGGAGCCACCAATGTTTGGGAATCATTCATCCTTGGCTATACGCCCACCGAATCACAACATCAACATGTCACATTGATAAAAGAAAACAAAAACCCAGACCAGTAAAAAATCGTTAAATAGTTGGGGTTTTTTTTAATAATGTTTTAAAGGACACAAGTGATACAGATATGGCCAATAAACGAATCGGTTATACGCGAATTTGTCAAGTGATATAAACAATGAAACCTGAATGCAAGAGAACAAAAAACAATGAAAACAAAATAAACAAGATCCTTAACTCTGTACTTTCTGTCTGACAGCAACTTTTTAATTTTCTATGACAGAGATTCTCAAACTTTTTGTGATTCGTGACTCATTAAGAAACGTGCCAGATTTTTTTTTTGCCCACTCACTTGCAAATAAATAAAGAAAGGATTATAAAAAATAAATTTAAAATTAATTGTTAATATTTTCAGGTAAGACATTGTTAAAATATTTTAACGAGAAGTTCGGGTAAAGGCCGAGGACCCACTTTGTTGGTCGTAACCTATACTTTGAAAACTATTGTTCTATGGCATTTAGTTACAAAGTTAACTTTTAATATTATAAACAGACACGTTAAGCCTATGGAAAAAAAAACAATGAGACTAGCACCAAGAGAAGAGGGGTGGAGCAGGGGGTGGTGGCAGAAGGTGAATCCTGGTACACGTAAAGTCAGACATAGTTATAAAGGTCGAGGCAATTAGATTAAGGCCTTCTTGAGCCTGGATCAAGCCAAAAGCCGTCGTGAAAATAATGTAACAGCAACTATCTATTCAGTGCGGATGGTAACTTTGGCTCATACTGTAAATTTCGGTCTTGAACGATGGTAGAGTGTCACTAGTCGCTAATTCAAAGTGCGATGATAGGTCATTTAAAAATCAGACAACACAAATATATATATATATATATATATATATATATATATATATATATATATTTATAAAGATTTAGACAGACAAGACAGACAGAAAGACGGACATATAGATAGATAGATAGATAGATAGATAGATAGATAGATAGATAGATAGATAGATAGATAGATAGATAGATAGATAGATAGATAGATAGATAGATAGATAGATAGATAGATAGATAGATAGATATTTATAACAGTCTATTTAGGCCAACTTTAATTCAAAACCATGGGCTACTGAAGCGCTTCATTTACTCACCACTAAGTTACTAACTAATTGACCATATATATATATATATATATATATATATATATATATATATATATATACACACACACACGGGTGGAGAGAATTAAATTATTGCTAGATAAATAGTTCATACAAGGGAAATGCTGTAAATATGATAACTGATTTTTAGTACAAGTCTATTCATATAGAAAAAAAAAAAAAAAAAAAAAAAAAAAAAAAAAAAAAAAAAAAAAAAAAAAAAAAAAAAAAAAAAAAAAAAAAAAAAAAAAAAAAAAAAAAAAAAAAAAAAAAAAAAAAAAAAAAAAAAAAAAAAAAAAAAAAAAAAAAAAAAAAAAAAAAAAAAAAAAAAAAAAAAAAAAAAAAAAAAAAAAAAAAAAAAAAAAAAAAAAAAAAAAAAAAAAAAAAAAAAAAAAAAAAAAAAAAAAAAAAAAAAAAAAAAAAAAAAAAAAAAAAAAAAAAAAAAAAAAAAAAAAAAAAAAAAAAAAAAAAAAAAAAAAAAAAAAAAAAAAAAAAAAAAAAAAAAAAAAAAAAAAAAAAAAAAAAAAAAAAAAAAAAAAAAAAAAAAAAAAAAAAAAAAAAAAAAAAAAAAAAAAAAAAAAAAAAAAAAAAAAAAAAAAAAAAAAAAAAAAAAAAAAAAAAAAAAAAAAAAAAAAAAAAAAAAAAAAAAAAAAAAAAAAAAAAAAAAAAAAAAAAAAAAAAAAAAAAAAAAAAAAAAAAAAAAAAAAAAAAAAAAAAAAAAAAAAAAAAAAAAAAAAAAAAAAAAAAAAAAAAAAAAAAAAAAAAAAAAAAAAAAAAAAAAAAAAAAAAAAAAAAAAAAAAAAAAAAAAAAAAAAAAAAAAAAAAAAAAAAAAAAAAAAAAAAAAAAAAAAAAAAAAAAAAAAAAAAAAAAAAAAAAAAAAAAAAAAAAAAAAAAAAAAAAAAAAAAAAAAAAAAAAAAAAAAAAAAAAAAAAAAAAAAAAAAAAAAAAAAAAAATTCGGGCTGCTATCGGCCTGTTATATGTTCTCTCTCGAGTAATATGAGGAGACGGGCCCACTGACAGAAATTTCGGGCCCCTGGGCAGGGCTGTCACGAGCCCCCGCGCCAATAATGATATTTTCAAAAGTTGATTGACCAGCTCAGTACGGGGCCCTAAAAACTCGCCGGTCCCCTAAGCATTTGCCCCCCCCCCCGGCCTTCCCCCACCTCTCGGCGGGTCTGTGCGGACATATGCGTGCTCGAGTTCTAAAAGATTGGACAACCTCACTTCAAACACTACTTTTGACATTACCCCTCATTAATACTAAACTTAAGTTAACAGCTATAGCTTAGGAAATAATTACATTTTATATCAATACGAATAACTGTTTAGGAATGTAAAATTAGGAAACAGTTTAGGAATGTACAATTAGGAAACAGTTTAGGAATGTAAATTAAGAGACAGCTTAGAAATATACAATTAAGAAACAGTTTAGGAATGTACAATTAGGAAAACAAATTAGGAATGTACAATTTGGAAACTATTTAGGAATGTACAATTAGGAAACAGTTTAGGAATGTACAATTAGAAACAGTTTAGGAATGTACAATTAGGAAACAGTTTAGGAATTACAATTAGGAAACAAATTAAGAAAGTACAATTAGAAACAAATTAGTAATGTACAATTAGAAACAGTTTAGAATGTACAATTAGGAAACAAATTAAGAAAGTACAATTAGGAAACAAATTAGTAATGTACAATTAGGAAACAGTTTAGGAATGTACAATTAGGAAACAAATTAGGAATGTACAATTAAGAAACAGTTTGGGAATGTACAATTAGGAAACAAATTAGGAATGTACAATTTGGAAACTATTTAGGAATGTACAATTAGGAAACAGTTTAGGAATGTACAATTAGGAAACAGTTTAGGAATGTACAATTAGGAAACAAATTAGGAATGTACAATTAGGAAACAAATTAGGAATGTACAATTAGGATACAATAGAAGAATATACAAGTAAGAAACAGTTTGGGAATGTACATTTAGGAAACAGTTTAGGAATTTACAACTAAGAAACAGTAAAAGAATGTAAGTAGCTTGGATTATTTTAAATTATGTTATTATCAATAGCTCATCTGGCATTCACACAAGGATTGTGACTCTACTCATCAAGATCTGGAAAAGTAAAATATGTTTTTTTCCTCGGCATCAAGAACTGGATGCTCAGTCACTGATTATCCATATGCCGCTCAAGGGTTCAATCCGTGGATACTACTCACTTAGGCAGAAGATGGATACATGCGTTTGTAAAACCTAGCCGATCCAAATTGTATGTGTAAGTGGTGCAAACAACTTTTATATATGTCAGTGAAGTTGTTAACGCTCTGGCCGCAGTCAACTTAAAAAAAAAAAAAAAAAACTTTTATATATGTCAGTGAAGTTGTTAACGCTCTGGCCGCAGTCAACTTTTATATATGTCAGTAAATTTGTTAACGCTCTGACCACAGTCAACTTTTATATATGTCAGTGAAGTTGTTAACGCTCTGGCCACAGACAACTTTTATATATGTCAGTGAAGTTGTTAACGCTCTGGCCACAGTCAACTTTTATATATGTCAGTGAAGTTGTTAACGCTCTGGCCACAGTCAACTTTTATATATGTCAGTGAAGTTGTTAACGCTCTGGCAACAGTCAACTTTTATATATGTCAGTGAAGTTGTTAACGCTCTGGCCACAGTCAGATAAAAAGCAGTAAAAAAAACTAACTTGGTTTGTTTGGAGATACGCAATGAAACTTGATGTACGGTGTTGTTGGGGGGGGGGGGTTCTTGGTCAAGGCTAATATTTTCTAAATTCTGGAATTTCACTTTTATTTTTTAAAAAATTAAAATATAAATTGATGCAGAAATTGACAAAGTCTCATGAAAGTTTAGAATTGTCTCCTAAAATTTGGTGTTAATTTATATTTATTTAATTTTTAAATTTATTAATTTATCCGTTCTTATTCGAAAACAGTTTGTTTTAAAAAGTGTAAATCTGTATCACACAACGAATGTTCGTCTGTTGGGTGTCGGTGCGGACATTTTCGGATTGTGGCAGGCTGCGAATTCCAGGAGAACAATACATTTTTTTTGTTCATAAAATTTCATTAGGTTTTATTTTTAGTGTCATATGATTCTAAATTTTAAATATGAATTTCACATTTTACATAAAAATATGTGTCTGTACTTTAATCTCAGCCCAAACGTGTAAAAATCACCGAGTTATAATAAATTATATTTTCATTACAAATGGATTAAAAAATGTAAACAAATAAATGTGCACTCATCCCAGTCACGCAGTTGACATATTTCGCAAAATTTCGCATGAGTGTGTCCAGATGACGATTTTTTTTAAAATTACATGGACATCCCAGTCACGCAGTACTGATATTTCGCGAAATTTCATATGAGTGTGTCCAGATGACGATTTAAAAAAAGACATTTCGTGGACATTCCATTCGCGCATTACTAATATTTCGCGAAATTTCGTATGAGTGTGTCCAGATGACGATTTAAAAAAAATTAAGGCACAAAATGTATTCTGTTTTTAAACCTTACTTTGCTTCTGTTTTTGAATAGCTAAAAGTTTACATATATTAATTCGCCACGTAATTGTCCTAAAGGCACTTACCTCTATAACTTGTGAGCTCTATTTCATGCCAAGATAAAATTATAAGAACAATAAAAACCAATATCTAGATTTCAGGCTGAAAAAAAAGAAGATAGTGAAGTATCGCTATCAACCCAGAGATCAGCGAATTCAGACCAGACAGAAGTTAACCCAAGTGTCAGAGTGCTAAAAGTAATCGGACCTTCATCATCTGGTATCGATTTCATATGACCAAAGGCTTTTATTGCACTTTTTTTTATTGTGTCTTTTTTTTTTACTAAAGCTTTGTTTAATATCGATTATTTCATTGCACAGATTTCGGGAATCGATACCCATTTTGCTGGAAGAAACTTTTTTTTCTCTATTCATTCATTGTCTTATTCTTAGCTTTTGAAGTGAGCTGCTGGTGACGTCATAAAAAAGGCACACACACACAGGTAGATCAACAAATATATTTCAAGTTGCTATATATCATTGTATGATTATTTATTACCCTTATTTCATGTTATTTTTTGTTGCTGTTGTTCTTATGTTCAAAATTATATTAAAGCATCCACTAAATGTATACACATGCTCGCCAAAATTCAACTATCTGTGATGAGATAAAAAAAAAAAAGAAATTTAACTGAGATCGATTTAGCCCAACAAAAAAAAATTTTTGCGAGTTGCCAAGAATGTTTGA